>OMOU01090697.1:0-23550 GCA_900312585.1 Malacocephalus occidentalis
GTGTACTACTGCAGCAAGGCGTGTCAGAAGGCCGATTGGCCCGGACACAAGAAGCCCTGCAAGACGCTCCGGCTGGTGGCCATCGACCGGCTGGTGGAGTGGCTGATGTTCACAGGTGAGAGTCCAACGACCCTTCACCTCTGACCCGACTCTCACCTCAGGGTCAGGGAGCAGAGGCAGGGTGATAGTGGTTAGGTAGGGTGTTAGACTCCCAGCTGAGAGGTTCTGGGTTCAATCTCCAATGGTTGCAATCCAATCTGTAGGCATCCGTGAGTGGGATGCCCTAACAACCCCTACCTGGTCCCTACTGACCTTTAAAAAGGATAAAGGTGTTCAATGACATAATATAGTTCAGAGTAATATTACGGTCAAAGGAACAAGGTTGATGGTTTTAAATCAGCGCTCTCCTGAAACACTGAAGCACGTGTCAGAAGATATGAGTGAATTTAACAGCTAGCTGTGGTATATTGTTCTTGTATCACAATTATGGAGCATGAAGCAGATATACACTATATACTATATACAATCACCGGCCATTTTATTAGGCACACCTGTCCAACTGCTCATTAATGCAAATTTCTAATCAGCCAATCACATGGCAGCAACTCAATGCATTTAGGCATGAAGACATGGTCAACATGATCTGCTGTAGTTCAAATTGAGCATCAGAATGGGGAAGAAAGGCGATTTAAGTGATTTTCAGCATGGCATGGTTGTTGGTGCCAGACGGGCTGGTCTTTCTGAGTATTTCAGAAACTGCTGATCTGTTTTTCACGCATAACCATCTCTAGGGCTTACAGAGAATGGGCCGAAACAGAGAAAATGTCCAGTGAGCGGCAGTTCTATGGGAGAAAATGCCTTGTTGATGCTCGATTTTTGCTCCGACATTCAGATGGTAAGGTCAGAATTTGGCATCTACAACATGAAAGCATGGATCCATCCTGCCTTGTATCAACGTTTCAGGCTGCTGGTGTAATGGTTGGGGAATATTTTCTTGGCACACTTTGGGCCCCTTAGTAACAATTGAGTATAATTTAAACGCCACAGCCTACCTGAGTATTGTTTCTGACCATGTCCATCCCTTTATGACCACAGTGTACCCATCTTCTGATGGCTACTTCCAGCAGGATTACACGCCATGTCACAGACACGCCAAGGCTCGAATCATCTCAGACTGGTTTCTTGAACATGACAATGAGTTCACTGTACTCAAATGGTCTCCACAGTCATCAGATTTCAATCTAATAGAGCACCTTTGGGATGTGGTGGACCGGAGATTCACATCATGGATGTGCAGCCGACAAATTACCAGCAACTGCGTGATGCTATCATGTCAACATGGACCAGACACTCTGAGGAATGTTTCCAGCACCTTGTTGAATCTATTCCAAGAAGGATTAAGCCAGTTCTAAAGGCAAAAGGGGGTCCAACCCACTACTAGCAAAGTGCACCTAATAAAGTGGCCGGTGAGTGTACACACAGTATATATATACTATATATCCACAGACTACAACTTATCTAGAACTCAGCCAAACGAGTACTAACCGGGACAAAGAAGTCAGACCACTTCAATCCTCCGTAGCCTTCAATGGCTACCCGTTTTTTTCAAAATACAATTCAAAGTCCAACATTTCAGACATGCTATCAGGCCACAATCCCAGTAGATCTCTCCGGCCACAAAGTAGGAATCTCCTCCATGAGCCCAGTGCATTTTCAAAGTCTGTTGAGATGGCAGTTTAGCATTTAAGCACCCAAGTAATGGAGCAGTTTTCCTGCTGATCTTAGGCTTGCTCCTTCACTGTGCTCTTTTAAAACCAAGCTAAATATCTTCCTACTTTTCTTTGCTGTTTTCTTTTGTTATCTTTTCTGTGAAGTACTTTGAACCACGTTTGGTATGACATGGTGCTATACAAATAAATTTTTTATTGAATTGAATCAAATGTATATGATATACATGTATGAACATGCGTTACAAAGAGCATGTTAGTACTTGGTCCACCACGGGTCTCAACTAGGTCCTCCTATTCCTCCAGGAGATCTCCCTCTCGCCATGGAGGAGGAGTGGACCAGGTCGGCGGTGGAGGTGCGGTGTTGGGAGGACTGGCTGTCTATGCAGGGAGGCCCGTCTGCACACCTGGAGGCCGTCCTCACCTCCACCAACATGAAAACCCTGTGGAGCAACGCGGGGCGGCCACGGCCCGACGAAGATGACCTGCGAGACTCTGTGTGGCGTGTCCAGAGCGAGTTCCTCTCCCGGGTCCTGACCGTGGGGTTGGCAGTGCAGCACTTCGGTCTGGACCCTGGTGCCAAGCCCCTGACCATCCACCTGGCAGGGGCCTCCCTCAACGAGACCATGGGGGCCCGTCTGACGGATTATGACGAGCTGAACCGTGCATTTCCAGGACACCAGGGTGTGGAGGTTGTCCTGGTGGGGCCGGAGTTGGTGGAGGGCCCCGTGATGAGACCCCCTCTCAGGGCGTTTGGCCCCAAAAGGAGTGTCTACCTCAGCGCCTACAAGGGCCTCTACCACCAGTTCTGGGAGGACCTGGTGGAGACGGAGGAGGCGGCCAGACCGGACCTGGTTGTGGGCTTCCACCCCGGTAGTTAGACACACCTTCCTCTGGGGGCGAAACCCTTTTTGCCAGATGTAAACTAATTACCTGAAATGGCCCAGACCGGGCCAGAACCAGCCTAGAGCTGACCAAGTGCTAGAGCATCTGAACGATCAGCCTGGCCTCCGGGGAGGCTAAATATACACAATACAATCCCCCTTAACAACCCTGGAGGATGGCAGCTGACAGGCAGACAGAGTGACATTACCACTTCCTTCTCGTTGGGTTGGGCTATTCTTAGCATTCATGTGTGGTCTTAGCATTAGCCCAGCCACAGTGGGGGAGGGGGGCTAACTGCCCCCACTCTAGAACGAGCTCATCGCCCATTGACATGACATCACACACGACATACTACCAGCCTGCTCTGGTCCGCCCGCCAGTGCAGTCCGTCCCAGACTTTGGCCCTCTCCCGCAGGACACTTTCAAGATTCTTGCCACAATGCCACGATGGCAAGGCTTTGCTATATCAGTGCTCAAATGTAGCAAAGTCTTGCTACAATGCCACGATTTATGGCTTAGTTCGGGGTTCTTGACCGGGAGGGAGACTTGGGAGACATAATGATACAAAAACGGCTTTTTATCCTCCAAAAGATCGGCCATTAGCATAATATAGTGTAAATAAGAACTATGGGCAGGAAGTCCCAGGTCCTCTGGATACCCGGATGGCAGGTCAACCTGGAAGAGTGGGCCCGCTGTCTTTACAGTTACGGATCCCTGTCCGTACCCAGCCTCCTACTGTGAGGAAAGTGAACACATGTCAAATATATACGCACCTAATCAAGCTCATCCCCGACACCTGTGTCAATCTCAGGAAGCCACCGCGCTGCCCCCCATTTTTCTCCTGGTGACACTAAACCATGCCCCCTTCACAGCACATAAACAAGTAATTTAGTAGAAAAATAAGTGATGCCATTATACGCGGTAGGTCTCTACATTACTAGCTAGCTAAAAAGTGATCACCGTCATAGCTTACCCACATCTCTCTGAAAATAGAACTCCATGTTAGGATGCAGCATCATAAATGCAAGCAGAGACCCACCGTGGCTATTCAACATAGGTAGAATGTTGTGTTTTGCCAACATAGGTAGAATGTTGTGTTTTGCCTGCTCCAGGTTTCCATGCCAACCAGGGTCTTCTAGAAGGCTGGTTGCCCACTCTGCTACTCCTTAGGGATTACAACATCCCTGCCTTCTTCACCATGTTCAGGTCAGTCCCAAGATCCAGCACACCATAACATACCATAATACATCAGAACACACCATAACATGCAATAATACCAGCACACCATGCCACATAAATGAAGTGTTCCTCCAACACAAAGATGCAAGTAGATGGTGAATGATCCGGTTTATTGCAGTTTTTGTCATCATCTCCTTCTCACTCCGTAAATTGTGACTCACCATCAATCATTCAATCTGTCGTCTCAGCCACATCACCTCCACCTGTTTCCTCTTCTGCGGTGGCGGCCTTCTTCTTTGTGTACAAGAAAGTTTACCTGGGTGATATTCTCCCAGGAGGAACATGTTCACCACGTCCAGACCATCCTGCAGCGCCTCCTTGAGAACTCCCTCTTTGTGAGGTCCATGTCTCGACGGTATCACTTCTGGGATACAGAGTGGTGCAGGGGCCATCCTCCAGCCTCCAGATGGACCAGGGTTACCTCTTGGCCCATTCCCAACTCCCGCAAGCAGCTGCATAATTTCCTGGGGTTTACTGAATTTTACCGCCGATTCATCCGAGATTACAGCATCATCGCCGCCCCTCTTACAGCCCTCATGCCCTCCAAGGGTGGACTCTGGCTGCTGAGATGGCTTTCCAGACCCGGTGCACCTCGGCCTCCATGGAGGTGGATGCATTCAACGTAGGGGTAGTGGCTGTCATGTCCCAGACCGGCCTTGGACTAGAAGCTACACCCCTGTACCTTCTTCGGCCAAGAGATTGAACTCTCAACAGGCCCCATGGTCCCTCTGCTTCACCTGCTTTGATTTCCGCCTCTGCTACCAACCGCGGCTGCGTAACATCAAGCCTGATGCATTGTTACGCCAGTTCCTGGAGAAAGAGGACCTGGGGGTCATCACCCTCACCTGGGAGATTGAGGAGAGAGTGAAGTCCACCACAGAGAATAAAGCTGGTCAAAGCAACTGTCCCCCTAATCTACCAGCTTCATGGTCTCCCGGTGAACGTGGTCTGTCATTGGGGTCCTCAGTTCACATCAGTCTGTGGGAGAGAGTTCAGCTTGGAGCCATGGAGTCAGCCTGTCTTCTGGTTTCCACCCTGAGTCCAACAGCAGCAACAGTCAGAATGGATGAACCAGGAGATGGAGATGATGCTGTGCTGCACGGTCTCCCAGAACCCTCCTCCTGGTCCCAACAGCTTATGTGGATGGAATATGCCCATAACACCCTGACCAGCTCCACAACTGGTCTCTCCCCCTTTCCAGTGCACGGGCTGCCATCCTCCGTGTGGTTGACAGATATTCCTCCTTGGCCAAATTACACTGCACCTAGGCACCTATCTATCAGGTCGGCCAGAAAGTGTGGCTCTCCACTCCTCTCTCCCTTTGCCATCCAAAAGGTCATAAATCTGGCAGCTCCCATGCTCTATGCACGTCCACCCTACTTTCCATGTCTCTAGAGTAAAGCCGGTCTGGGAGAGCCTCCTGATGCCTGCTGCTCCGCCTCCTCCAGCTCCTCACTTCATCGATGACGGGCTCCATCTACACCTGCTGATAACCCGCTGCTGGGGTAGCATTACCTGGTCCATGTATGGACTAGAGGAGAGACATTGTCACACCCTAGCTCCTGGGCTCATACAGGAGTTCCATCGACTGCACCCCGGGGGTTCTGTCATGATCCACCTGTTTCTCTCCAGCAATTCCCAGATCAATTACCCGTTGCTGACCCTGCCTGTCCCCAACCAACCTGCCTTTTCTGACTCCTGAAGAACGGCAAAGCCCCGTCCCCTGTGGCTGTTTCCGCTATGCTATGACCTCGCTTCTCGGCTTCCTAATCATCCACCTGTCCCCAACCATCTGTGAATCGGTACCTTTGCTCAGTTGATTGGCTCTGGACCTGCTACCACCATCACAAAATCTTCCGCCTCTTTCCAGCTGATACCACTGTCCCCATACGAGGGATCGTGTGTGAGTGTGAGTTCTCCCCCCAGCCGCAATCACCTGTTAGCCCGCTCCAATTACTGATTACTCAATGCACCCCCACCCACCCCAGACTCTAACTGGGCCACGTGAGGTTGATTAAACCAGTCACCAAACATAAGCACTCCACAATACCGTAATATACCAACCACACCACACCATATCATAGATAACAACCATACCATGTACCAGCATATCATAACATACCATAATACACCACCACACCATAAAATACCATATTACACCACACCACAACACAACATACCACACCATGCCCCTCCCCCCTCTCCGGCTCACAGCGCCTCTGTTGCCCCCCCACCAGTGATGCAGAGCTCCAGGCATCTCTCCGGATCCTCCAGCAGCTGGAGACGAAGGTCCTGGCCAGTGGACCCAACCCCTTCAGCTCCCACAAGCCCGAACAGGTCCAGTCCTGCCCCAACAAACCCCTGGTCTACTGCCACTCCCACTTCCTCTGCTACCAGGGCCCCCTGGGGCCGCCGACAACAGAACATGTGGAGTATTAGAACTAGATGCTGACGGCTTTACTGCCATCATCTACAGAGATGCTTCTTCTTCCCAACCACTGTCGAAGGGCGCACGTGGGCACCCGAAATCCTGCCTATTTATAATTCGTACAAATTATGATTCGCTTCGTCATTGATTAATTAATTCCAATGTAATGCAAGTTCTTGCTCCATTCAATACATATTTTTGTCTGATTTCTTTGAGCCTGCATCAGATTTTTATTTTACAGTCTGCTGTATTGGGAAAATTGATATTAATAACATATCCTAGTATTCATAATGTAAGGTCGGCTACTACGAAGTCCAATTGATTTTATTCTCTCTGAATAAGTGTCCTTCCATTCACACCCAATTATAAGCCTTACGTGTGTCTGTTATTATCGTCCCTTCATGGCTGTAGCCTATCTTTCACACATATTCTAGTTTTGTGGTTATTTTCTGCAAAAAGGCCACCGTAAATTGTTAATTTAAAGCTAATTGCAAACGGCTTCGTGGGATTATACAGAGGTATGGACTATGCCTCAATAAGTAGTATTAACTCCCCATAAAAACTCGCTGGCTTTATGTGCACTGTTATGGACTGTTTTAAATGCAGCCCTATGCTGGCCTCTACTGGGGGTCATCTGTAACTGCATGTACTAAACACATGGCAACCCTGGAGAATAGGCTAAATAAGATTGATTGACCCTCCCTGACCTTGTACTTTCATAATGAATGCAGCTACAAACGAATTAACAGGCTTCACATGTATAACATAATGTCAACTTGACATGCGACAAAAGCACACAAAGCCTTATTTGACCTATGGATTCATTGCTGTTGTGTTTTGCCCATATACACAAGGTTTAGATGGTCTTCCCATCCCCGCAACTCGAGGGTCAGGACCGAAACCAGAATTATTTACTATTTATGTATTACTATTTACAGATGGGTTTTTGTATGTCTGCACACTGGGTCTTCAGTGCTGCATTTAGTTACCGTTGGATTGTACTGCATTTGTTGTGTTATGTCTGAGTGATGGTATTTGATTGCTCTGGTCTGTTGGCTCTTTTGGTTAGGAATGAAAAGTAAATGAGACATTGTGTTGCTACTACAACTCTGTCCGTGTGGAGTCATTCCTAACACAGTTTACTGTCCCTCCTTTCACCCGGCAGAAACAAATCAACAAATCTGGTTGTTGTATATAAACGATATTAACACAAACGTATGGTAAATTTGACCCATGTCCGAAAAATACAATATTCCTTCTAAGCTGTTTACATGGCTAGTGAAAATTAATATTCTACTGATTGTCCCATTTAGATGCAGCTGCTCATACACCGATTAACATAACTCCCCCATGGCATCCTCACCTACGGTGAGGATTTTCCTGCAGTTGTGTTGCATGCATGCTGTAAAGATAATATATATAATAATTTCTGTCCGATGACAGACATTTTCCCCCATGCAAACACAGCCTCACTTTTCAGTCTTTCAACCACCTTCTTCAAATGGTCGGCATTGTGATATTTGCCAAAATCCAAAAACCAAAAGTCTTGTGAAAATATTCCAAGTGTGTGTTTCTCCTTCAGACCAGAAATGCAGGATTTTCTTTTGGGCTTGCATCTCTACTCTACTCTGTTGGTTTATTTGTTTGCTTACAGCACACACAGTTAACAGGCAGTTTACATGTGTCAAAAACTGCAATACAAACCTTGATTGAGATTCATATTCTGAATGCGCTGTATACACCCAAATAATGAAACTATGAAACCCGAATAATATCGCTATATCCCACATATCTTTATTGGAAAATGCTTCTTTCGGAATAAGGCCTAATTCAGAATATCCAAATGGAGTATGCTGTTTTCATGACTCGGATTACATTTGGAATATTGTCATATTCGGAATAATAGTGGAATATCAGTGTGCATGTAAACGTGTTAAATTAAGGGTGTCAAATTAAGGGTGATTTACAGTAGGGTGTCTTTGTCATGCTCGAGACACATACAATGCCCAACCTAGCAATGCGACGAACACGCTCATGGGCCAATTAAGAATTTAGACCGTTTCTGACCAATCAGTGCATCTCTTCCCGAATTAGTTCAGAGAATCAGTTTTGCCTGTCAATCACATAGGCACAGTGTCACTATCTATAATTGTTCTTGATTCCAATATATTGTTATCAGGTACATTTATAGATTAAAAAAAAAACTGATGACAAACCCCACTCAATGTGCGTCTGTGTATGAGAATCTAGCATCCTCCACACATTATGCGTTCAGAGGCTGAGCAGCTGATGTCTTCAACCCGGTTGTGGAGAATGTATAAGCATGAGCCTGAGTGTAAAGGGCTCAGCCTCTGTTTGTCCCAAGGTCAGACTTCAGATTAAGGGTCCTTTCACACCTGAGCTGTTGGTCCGTTTTATTCAAACCCTGGAGCGTTTCCCTGATAAGATTATATTACGGGTGGTCCCTCTGGAATCTGCCATGTGTGTGTTCGTCTTTCCATCTGAGTGTGTCTGGACTGCTAAGCAGAGTCCTGTATCGGGTCAGGTGATCCGCTAAATAAGTGATTCTCGGTGGTATTTTGTATTTTTTCCCGGGTCGGATCACGTTATATATTATATATATTATATATTTCTATGTCGTGGTTTTTCGAGGGGTGAATTACCATTAATTGATACACTAGATTATTAGTCTACAATCAATATTATACCTCTCCGTGCCTTTTAGTTCTGACCTCAGGAACAATCACGAAGTCAGAGGATCTAAGGGACCTAGCAGGCACATATGTTGTAACCATGTCAGATAGATAAGACGGGGCAAAGCCATTCAGTGATTTAAAAACCAATAAAATAATTTTTACATTCATTCTGTGAGAGACAGGTAACCAATGTAAGGATTTCAGGATTGGAGTAATGTGGGTTCTCTGTCTGGCTTAGGTTAGAACATATGCTGCTGGAGATAAAAGCAAGTACTAACTTTTCGGTGTCTGCCTGGGAGAGAAACAGTCTGACTTTGGCAATATTCCTTAAATGATAGGACACTTTAGTCACATTTCTGATGTGTAAATGATTTGAGGTGGTCAGACAGTTTGTCTCTCTCAGCTTGTGCTCCAATAACTAGGATCTCAGTTTTGTCTTGATTTTGCTGTAAGAAGTCATCCACAGACTTATGTCAGAGATGCATGCAATCACGTCGTTGATCGAACTGTAATCATTTGAGCTTACAGAGGCATATAGCTGGGTAACATCTGCATAGTTATGGAAATTGATGTTGCGATTTCTGATAATATTGCCGAGCGGTAACATGTGCAAGCTTAAAATAATTGGGCCCAAGATAGAGCCCTGCGGGACACCACATGTCAGGTTTATTGTATATGACGAGTGGTCATCCATGGCCACATACAATTTTCAACCAGTTAAGACCTGAACTGTGCTTGAGAGACCGACCCAGTGTTCAAGTCTGTCCAGCAGAATATCATGATCTACAGTGTCAAATGCAGTGCTGAGATCTAACAGGACAAGCACAGAGAGCTTTTTCTCATCAGTGTTCAATCTTTGGTCATTCATAACTTTGACTAGAGCTGTTTCCGTACTGTGCTGGGTCCTGAAACCAGACTGGCATTTTTCAAACACAGCGTTGTCACAGAGGAAGTCATTCAGCTGTTAAAGCAGTTGTAAAAGCTGTAGGAAAGGTGCCTGTGAACAGTAGGTGATTAACTATGGTTAAAATAAAAAAGTCTGCAAAACAATGAATAATCAATTTTTAAACCATTTTTAAAATATTCATTCTGATGGTCACAATCTTAGCAGAAAATGAATTGCATTTAATAATATTCAAGTGATCAGGGTAATAGTTAGGGGCAGGGTTTATCAGACTATCAACAGTTCATTCGGCTTTGCGATTCGGCTTTGCGATTCGGCTTTGCGACAGTTTCTTTTGAGTTGCTTGATATCCTGTTTTTGGGTGCCCCAGTGAACCTGGGAGCTGTGTTGTCTGGGGCAATAGCCCCTGGTAGGGTCTCCCAAGGCAAAGTGGTCCCAGGGTGAGGGGCCAGACTAAGAGCGATTCAAAGACCCTAACATGAAAAGGCTTTCAAAGAACAATGCCACCTTGCCTGGACAAGGCAAACCGGGGTCCCCTTCTGGAGCCAGATCTGGGAGGGGAGCTCGTTGACGAGCATCTGGTGGCCGGGCCTGGATCCACAGGGCCCGGCCGGGCCAAGCCTGAAGAGGCAACGAGGAGCCGCCTCCCTGTGGGCCCACCACCTGCAGGGAGAGTCATTGGGGTCGGGTGCGTTGTAAACCGGGCGGTAAGCAAAGGCGGGGTCCTGGGCACATGGATCCTCGGCATCGCTGACTGGTTCTAGGAACATGGAACGTCACCTCGCTGGCGGGAAAGAAGCTGGAGGTGGTGCGGGAGGTGGAGTGGTACCAACTAGATATGGTTGGGCTTACCTCCACGCACAGCACCGGATCTGGAACCAAACTCCTGGAGAGGGACTGGACTCTCTACTTTTCCGGAGTTGCCCAAGGTGTGAGGCGCCAGGCGGGTGTGGGGATACTCACAAGTCCCCGACTGAGCGCCGCTGTATTGAAGTTTTCCCTGGTGAACGAGAGGGTCGCCTCCATGCGATTGCAAGTCACTGAGGGAAAGGCTCTGACTGCTGTGTGTGCTTATGCACCAAGAGGAGGGCATCCTGGAAAGGGTGCTATCCGGAGACTCCATAGTTCTACTGGGGGACTTCAACGTGCACGTGGGCAATGATGGAGAAACCTGGAGGGGGGTGATTGGGAGGAATGGCCTGCCCAATCTAAACCAGAGTGGTGCTTTGTTGTTGGACTTCTGTTCTAGTCATGGACTGGCCATAACAAACACCATGTTCGAACATAAGGTGGCTCATAAGTGTACCTGGTCACCTTAGGCCAAAGATCAATGATAAACTTTATTTTTGTATCAGCAGATCTGCGACTGCGTGTTTTGGACACTCGAGTAAAGAGAGGTGCAGAGCTGTCAACTGATCACCACCTGGTGGTGAGTTGGATCAGATGGCGGGGGCGGCTGCCGGACAGACATGGTAAACCCAAGCAGGTAGTGAGGGTGAACTGGGAACGTCTGGTGGAAGCCCCCTGTCTGTAGGGTCTTTAACTCTCACCTCTGGAAGAACTTCTCTTGTATCCCGGGGGAGGTTGGGGACATGGAATCCGAGTGGCAATGTTCAGAGCCTCCATTGCAGAGGCGGCGGCTAGGAGGCCTTTCGGGCTTGGTTGGCCCAGGGGTCTCCAGAAACCGCAGATGGGTACCGGGAGGTCAGGAGGGCTGCAGCCTCAGCGGTCGCCAAAGCAAACCGCGGGTGTGGGAGGAGTTCGGGGAGGACTTTCGGTTGGCCTCAAAGAAGTTCTGGCAAACCGTTCAGTGACTCAGGAAGAGAAAGCAGTGCTTAGCTCAGGCTGTACTCAGTCAGGAGGAGAACTGCTGACCCAGACTGAGGATGTTGTCGGACGGTGGAAGGAACACTTTGAGGAACTCCTGAACCAGACCAACACGCCCTCTGGGGAAGAGTCCGAAGCCTCGGGGGGGAATCCCCACCCATATCCTTGGCAGAGGTTGCTGAAGAAGTCAAACAGCTCTTCAGTGGCAAGGCGCCAGCTGTGGATGAGATTCGCCCTGAGATACTGAAAGCTCTGGACATTGTGGGGCTGACACACCTATTCAATGTTGCGCGGGGGTCGGGGACAGTCCCTGTGGCATGGCGGACCAGGGTGGTGGTCCCCATTTTCAAAAAGGGGGACCGGAGGGTGTGCTCCAACTATCGGGGGATCACACTGCTCAGCCTCAGGAGGGGGGGCATGGGAGTTTGCTCATCGTCTTCATGTGCTTCGTGGACTTGGAGAAGGCTTATGACCGTGTCCCCTGGGAAATCCTTGTACAAACAAAGTGTGTCCGTATTCTCAGCACAAAGTCAAGCATGTTCTCAGTGGGTGTTGGGCTCCGCCAAGGTTGCACCTTGTCACCAATTCTGTTTGTGATTTTCATGGACAATCTCAAGGCATAGCCGACGTGAGGAGAGTGTCCGGTTTGGGGACCTCAGAATTGCATCCCTGCTCTTTGCAGACCATGTAGTTCTGTTGGCTACATCAGACCGTGGCCTCCAGCAGGTCTTGGGCAGTTTGCAGCCGAGTGTGAAGTGGTTGGGATGAGAATCGGCACTTCCAAGTCTTAGGCCATGGTTCTCTGCTGGTTCTCTGCTCCCTCCAGGTTGGGGGTGAGTTGCTGCCTCAAGCGAAGGAGTTCAAGTATCTCGGGGTCTTGTCCACGAGCGAGGGAAAAGTGGAGCGGGAGATGGACAGACAGATTGGTGCGGCGTCTGCAGTAATGAGGGCGCTGTACCGGTCCATTGTGGTGAAGAAGGAGCTGAGCCAGAAGGCAACGCTCTCGATTTACCGGTCCATCTACGTCTCACCTATGGTCACGAGCTGTGGGTAGTGACCGAAAGAACGAGATCGCGGATACAAGCGACCGAAATGAGTTTCCTCCAGAGGGTGGCTGGGCTCAGCCCTAGAGATAAGGTGAGGAGCTCAGACATCCGGAGGGAGCTTGGAGTCCTCTGCATCTGATCAGGATGCCTCCCGGGCGCCTCCCTTTAGGTTTTCTGGGCACGTCAGAGTGTTGCTTTGGAGAAGGAAGCCTGGAAGGTCCTGCTTTGCCGGCTCCGGATAAGTGGAAGATAATGGATGGATGGATATTACTGTACTGCACACAGGCACTTTACAATATTTTTGTTCCACCAGCCATAGTATTGCTTCTCTACACTTTTTACTTTATTAATTAAAGTAGGCTACTTATTTTCACAAATTGTTTAGAATTGTTATAGTGTATGTTCAGAAGAATACTGCAGAAGTGAATGGAGAGTAAGCATTCCATTGTAATTGTTGCATATGGCAATAAAGGAATTTTGAACACACACACACACACACGTGGACCCACCACGCATACTTTCGTTTGTGTCGTATTTTAATGATCGGGCAGAGAAAGTAAGTAGGCTTCAAAGTCACACGTTTTCCACAAGTGAATAAGCGAGGCTGAGCAATACGCCCCCAAGAAAGTTGTCGGAATTCGGTTATATCCAAGTACCAGGGCGTACTGAGAGCGGATTCCGCCCCTTCCGGTACTGACCAATCAGCGTTTGTTTAGGAACGGAGTGAGGTGCCGCTCATTGTGCGTTCGCACCAGTGATAGGTTGGGAACAGATAGGTATCGCCCACTGTACATTCAGACCCTGGGATCTTAACAACCACAACAATGAATGAGGGGGAGAGTGGGCGGAGATAAGAGTTGGACGACTAGACTTTATATCTCACATGCACACTAGTTTCATACCAGCAGTGGATAACTTTATTGGGAGCCAAGAATCGATGAACGCCCCCCAAATTAAACACAGTTTAATATTTTATATAACGTGTCGTGATGTAACATTTATATTCCCTGGGAATAAGGAGGACATTACAAGTTCACGTGAAATATACTGGAATACTCTTTGTCAAAGAGGTATGTGAATCAGCGCATCTTAGCGTTCCCTTTACTTCTCTCTCTTTGTTGCACTTTTCCTGCTGCGTCGCTTTAAGCCAAACGATCTGAGCCAGAATCTGAACTTAAATACCTCTAACATTTACACCCATCCGACGTGCCAACAGAAAGTAGTGAAGGAGTTGTAACTCAGATAGCCTTGTGTGCCTGTATTGTTTTCAAAGGGCACTAGCCCAGTACACACTGTTGTCATGACGATACTCAAGGAAGCAGTGCATGGCTCCGAGGCCCCTCTCTTATTACTGGCCTGGGAGCACTTTATCTCACTAAGCCTCACTAAAACGATAGATATTCACGGTTGTCGTTAACATCTTGATTGTGGCTTATTGGCAGGATTTTTGACTAGTGAGTTGATTGTTTTATTATATGGGTGAACTGGTGGTCCGAGGTGTGCCCAGGGAGCAACGGTGGTCCTGTTCGAATCAGGAAGGGGATGCTTTTAGCCCGTTGACCACTGGGCCATGGCCAACACGTGGAAATGACCCACTTCCACTACAACGACAGGAAAACATCACAGCTCCCCACACAATTGTCGTGAGGGGAAAAGGGAGTGTGTGTGTGTGTGAGTGTGAGTGTGTGTGTGTGTGTGTGTGTGTGTGCGTGTGCGTGTGAAACCACTGCATATTGCCAATTGTACCGGTTGGACTGGCCAATTCCCAGTGTCCAGCTGTGGTTGTAGTACTGGGCAGCCCCCAGCGTCCACTAGGAGAAGACTGTGTTTGAACTGGGAAGCTCCCAGTGTCCACCAGGCAAAGACTGAGGTTGTACTGGGAAACTCCCAGTGTCCACGGACAACTCCCAGTGTCCACCAGTAGAAGACTGTGGTTCTACTGGGCAGCTCCCAGTGTCCACCAGTAGAAGACTGTGGTGCTACTGGGCAGCTCCCAGTGATACTGGGCATCTCTTGGAGTTGCAGTTGGATGTAACATACAAAATAATCCTACTTCCATTAAAAATAACTTTGCATGAAGCACTGTACAAACTTCGCACATCACTACAGTTGTAGGTCAACTACAAATGCAACTACAAAACACTAAAGCATATTGAAGACATGAACAATAATACGCAAAAGATAGCAAAAACAGATGATGTCAAATGTGCTTTGAGAGGCCAGGAGTTGGTCAGAACAGGCAGGTTAATTTATCAGGCCTGAGATCTGCTTAGTGTGCAGTTCTTCATGTCCCTGGATGGTAGAAGTCTCTGGAACTGGTGCTGACAAACTCCCCCCTCTATGGAACTAGGCCTTCATTACCTATCATTATCTCACACCACAAGAGAGAGAGATAGAAATAAATAAAACAAAGCAGCAGAAAGCAGCACATTGGTGTGCAAATATGATTCAGAATAATTATTATAGGCCTATATGATTACAATTTTAATTGGGCTGAGTGACATGACTTCACGTCAATATCCCAATTATTTCAAACATTTACCTCTAATATGATTAATGAACGATTAGGCTATTTTAAAGCTTTTACTTTTTTACATTGCCCTCACAGTTCTCTGACAATGTCTGTACTGTCAATTTGCTGAACTATGTAAAACTGGATATTTTTTGTAATGAGGGAGTGCATAATTGTGGTTTAAAATTGGTTTAAACAGAAACTCTTTTTGGCTATTTCTAGAATATTGTGAACAGATGAAATTAACTGACATGAGCAAGATTTAGTCGGCGAGAGGTTCTAAATGTCCGTTTCAATTAGGAATGAATAATTAATTAAAAAATCGCAATATGGCCAAGTGCAATATCCAATATCCAATATCCAAATGACAGAAGAGCACCTCACAGTCTGAGGCCATGGTTCTCTGCCGGAAAGCAGTGGAGTGCTCCCTCCGTGTAAGGGTTAGGGAGGGTTGCTGCCTCAAGCGAAGGAGTGCAAGTATCTCGGGGTCTTGTTCACCAGTGAGGGCAAAATGGAGCGTGAGATGGACAGACGGATTAGTCTGTCTGAATAATGGCCACATTATTTAACTGGTGACCCTGCTGTACCGGTCCGTTGTGGTGAAGAGCGAGCGGAGTTCCAACCCTCACCTATGGTCACGAGCTGTGGGTAGTGACCGAAAGAACGAGATTGCGGATACAAGCGGCCAAAATGAGTTTCCTCCGCGGGGTGGCTGGGCTCAGCCTGAGAGATAAGGTGAGGAGCTCAGACTTCCGGAGGGAGCTCGGAGTAGAGCCGCTGCTCCCCCACGTCGAAAAGACTCAGCTGAGGTGGTTCGGGCATCTGATTAGGATGGCTCCTCCCCAGGTTTTCCGAGCACGTCCGACTGGGAGGAGACCCTGAGCAAGAACCCGTTGGAGGGATTATACATCTCATCTGGCCTGGGAATGCCTTGGGATCTCCCAGGAGGAGCTAGAGAGTGTTGCTGGGGAGAAGGGGGCCTGGAGAGCCCTGCTTAGCCTGCTGCCACCGCGACCTGACTCCAGACAAGAGGAAGAGAATAGATGGATGGATGAATGGATGCAATTTTTAGGGTAATGTGTGTACATTTAACACCACTATGAATTAAGTTCTGTCGTGCTGCTGAAATGCTCTGTTCTATAAAAATTATTCTCTAGATGTTTGTTTGATACAGACCTCAATTAATGTCACATCATGATCGTTAATTATGTGAAAATTGGGATGTAAAACTGATAATTCCCACAAATAGTGAATCATATTGCAATCACAATATGTGTGAGAATAACTGCAATATGATTTGTTTTACCATATCATTCATCCATAGTTTTGCTACATTTTCTGTGCCCGGCCCTAAATTTGATTTGTCAATTAAGCTTTGTGCCATAATGACAGAGGTCAATTATAGCGGATATGGAAAATGATGTGGAAAGTATTGTAGCTTAAACACTGTGTGATATTAGCATGGTGAGCTTAGCACTGTGAGGTTAGCAATGTGATGTTGGCACGTCGATGTTAGCACTGTGTGGTTAGCACTGTGATTTTGGTACTGTGTGTGATGATGATCTTAGCACTTTGATTTTTGCAGTTTCTGATTAGCACCAGGATGTTAGCATTGGGAAATTAGCACTGTGAGCTTAGCATTTTGGTATTAGCATTGTTAGTGTTGTAGGATGTTTAACACTGCAAAGGTACCACTGTGTAATGGAGGTAAGCCATATAAGTTTGACAGCAGAAAGTTAGCACAGCAGAGATAGCGTGTCAAGCGGCAGGCCTCGTCATCCCGACTCGCTCTGGACTGTCTGTCAGAACACGCCACGCTGTCTCAGAAGCGCATGCCTGGAGGACACACACACACACACATTTCATAGTCTGCTTCCGACACATCTTAAACCTCTGTGAGTCACTCTTGACAAACTGTTCAGGAAGTCTACATTTATGTATCGAGTGCATGTCCAATAAAGTCATCAACACATTGCAGTTTTGATGACTACATGGCAGCTTTCAGGTGTGCGTATCATGATCACAGTCATTGATTAATGGACCCAAGGTGGATTAACCAACATATCCTTTCTGGCCACATGTCCGTATTACCCATAATGCTGAGTGGTGTCGTCTGGCGTCCTTGGTTGGGTCAGCGGGAGCAGCTGTTCAGAGCTCTCTGAATAATCACCTGGCATGGTTTGGAATAATCGAGTGAATCATATGGAGATGATGATGGGTATAAATATACACCGTAGGAGGAAAAAGAGCCGCTGGAACGGCTTCTCCACAGCAGCTAATGTCGTGATACAGGAAGCCCATCTCAGGGTTAGTTAGCTACTTCATGAACATTTTTAATTAGTTAGTTACCTCATTCAAAAAGTAACTAAATTACTTTTTTTGTGCCAATAGCTTTCAGTTCAGTACTGTGGTATTGGTTAAAATAGACACTGTGGATCAACTTGACAGTTTTCATTTGTAATTACATTCACATCACTGAGCTCTACTAAGCAACATAGGCTCTACAAATGCAAACACAACATATTTGTTTCATGCCTAATAAGAGTCTGGGGTCTGTGGGTTAGTTATCTGGGTCTGGGGTTAACTATTTGGGTCTGGCCTGGGGGTCAGTTATCTTGGATCCAGCAGTGCTATGTAATAGCAGAACTTCTGTAGGAAGATGGAATAATGTTGGCCTTGCTCCAAAAGGGCACAAAGAGCATGTGTAACCACACCAGAACATATTGCAAAGAGAGTGAGAGAATAAATCAATCTGAAAATCACCTAGTATTTTTATTCACTGTAGAAATGTAGAATGTATTACTTATTATGATTTGCTGTTACCGACCGATACACGTGCTAACATGTGAGTATCGACACACTTTCCTCCCCACATTGTGTCATCAGTGACAAACCAACAAATTGAATGCTGGTGGTCATGCATCCGAAGACAAAGACCCCTAGTAGTGAACACAGCACATCTTGGAATAGTCATGGAATTTCAGCATTTCTGATTTATTTTTAAAATAATGGCTTGACTGGACTCTGCATCAGAGGCACAACAAAAACAAAATGCAGACAGTAGATCATACAATTTCAACTTTCGATTTTTTTTCAGAAATATATACAAATAGTTTTGTATTCAGTAAATACTTTGTGGTAGTGCAGGTTTACTGTTATTTGACAATGATCATTTGACAGTGTCCATTTTGAAATCCATTACATAGAAATGCATCACTCAAAACAAATTACAGCTCTAATTTCTGTATGTTCAGGTCTCAATTCTGGATGGACAACCATCGTCATGTACAACCTGTCTCGCAGATTTGTTTCTATCAATTCAAATGAATTGTTACGTGCCAGTTGGCTGAAACTAAACTTAAATGTAAAACTGAACTGATGTGACTCCTAGCTTTGGTGAAACTGACTGTGGGTTGCCAGTTTGTGTTGGAGTCAACCTCCAGTCCATGTGGAGATTACCATCTTCAGGAACACTTTGAGGACCTACAGAGAAAGAGTGGTCTAATGCAGCCATTGAAATATATAAGATTAACATCAGAATTGATGTTTTCTGATACTATCTTTGAAATTCATACAGTCCAAAACCAGCTGAGTTTTGTATTCCAAAATCCATGTCATTTTGAAACTGGTCATATGTCTTGGACATTGGCATTTTGGTTGTTTTTGCAAAGGAACTACTCAATGGGAAGCAAGATGTCCACTGGAACTTCAGTTTGGGTGATGGCTGAAGTCCAGAGGAAGGCAGCGTGTCTTATCCTGTGGCAAACATCAGGATGTCCTTGAGGAAGAGCCCTGTTTATTTCTCTGAGAAAAAGTATTAACTTTACCCCTAAAATATTGTATTTCAACAGAATTTAAATCAATATAGTGCAGCAGCTTGCCTTGTGAGACAGTGTAGTGCAGGGGTGGCGAACCACCGGCCTCCGGGCCGTAGACCGTTTGATCCGGCCTGCGAGGCAATTCATGAAAATGTAAAACAAAAGCAACCTCAGAAATACAACACAAAAAACCTCCAGACAGCGATAATTTTTTCCTCTGAGTTAAAATGGCCAGTTGTCATCCGTCCGTGTCATGTTCAGGGTCAGTGAACGCAGCACGTATGATGTAAAGTGTGATCACGTGATCGTCTCATCATTTCATTCAGTATATGCAAACATGGCGACTAACAAGAAAAGAAAGGTAGAATGTTGCGCTTTCGAAGAGAAATGGGCAAACAATTATTTCTTTGTGGAAGTAAAAGGCAAGCCAGTATGCCTAGTTTGTCGGGAAGTGCTCTTGATGATGACAACGCCAACCTTGAGCGTCATTACAGCACGAAACATGCTAAACTGGACGAGTTGAAAGGACAAATGTGCTTGGATAAAGTTAACGCTCTTCAGCAGAGTTTTGGTGCTGAACAAGCTGTCTTCATAAGACCACAATCTGACCGAGACAACACTACGTATGCTAGTTTTGTGGTGAGTGAGCTAATTGCTAAGAAGCTAAGGCCGCATTCAGAAGGAGAATTTGTGTAGGAGTGCCTTGTTGCCGCTGTGAAGCTCCTCGCACCAAACAAAGTACAGTTGTTCCAAAGTGTCAGTTTGTCTCGAAGAACTGTCTCAGATCGGATTACTGACATGGCACAAGATATAGAGAAAACACTGATGGACACCGCAAGAGATTTCCAGTTTTTCTCTCTGGCCTGCGATAAGACAACAGACATAACAAACCGCCCAACTAGCCATTTTTGTGTGAGGGACAACAACTGTTGTTTCCACCATGAACGTCATCAAAAGCAGAGGACTGAACAGCCGCCAGTTCAAGGAGCGACTGATTGAACTAGAGTCAGAGTACGGAGATCTGGTTTACCACTGTGAGATGCGGTGGCTGAGTCGCGGAAATATGCCCCCCCTGTTTTACTCACTGAGAGAAGAAGTGAAACAATTCATGGAGATCAAGGGGAAACCTGTCATGGAACTCAGTGGTAGCAAGTGGCTGTGTGATTTTGGCTTCATGGTGGACATTACCAAGTACCTGTTAGAGCTGAACGTCAAGCTCCAAAGTCCCAACCAGCTTCTCAGCTCTCTGCAATCAAATGTACAATCATCCATCCATCCATTTGCTTCCGCTTATCCGGGGCCGGGTCATGGAGGCAACAGGCTAAGCAGGGCTCTCCAGGCGTCCTTATCCCGAACAACACTTTCTAGTTCCTCCTGGGGGATCCCGAGGTGTTCCCAGGCCAGATGAGATATATCATCCCTCCGGTGGGTTCTGGGTCTGCCGCGGGGTCTCCTCCCAGTCGGACGTGCCCGGAAAACCTCGAAAGGGAGGCGCCCGGGAGGCATCCTTGTCCGATGCCCGGACTCCGTAGGAGTAGCGGCTCTACTCCGAGATCCCTCCAGATGTCTGAGCTCCTCACCTTATCTCTAAGGCTGAGCCCAACCACCCTCCGGAAGAAACTAATTTTGGCCACTTGTATCCGCAATCTCGTTCTTTCGGTCACTACCCACAGCTCGTGACCATAGGTGAGGGTTGGAACGTAGATGGACCGGTAAATTGATTACTACAGACGCCGCACCAATCCGTCTGTCCATCTCCCGCTCCATTTTTCCCTCACTCGTGAACAAGACCCCAAGATACTTGAACTCATTCGCTGGAGGCAGCAACTCACTCCCATCCCGGAGGGAGCACTCCACCAGAGAACCATGGCCTCAGACTTGGAGATGCTGACTCTCATCCCGACCACTTCACACTTGGCTGCAAACTGCCCCAGTGCATGCTGGAGGTCACGGTCTGATGTAGCCAACAGAACTACATCATCTGCAAAGAGCAGGGATGCAATTCTGAGGTCCCCAAACTGGACACTCTCCTCACCTCGGCTACGCCTTGAGATTCTGTCCATGAAAATCACAAACAGAATTGGTGACAAGGGGCAACCTTGGCGGAGTCCAACACCCACTAAGAATGTGCTTGATTTTGTGCCGAGAATACAGACACAGCTCTCACTTTGTTTGTAAAAGGACTGAATGGCACGTACTAATGGCCTCGGCACCCCATACTCCTGCAGTACCCCCCACAGGATTTCCCGGGGGACACGGTCATAAGCCTTCTCCACAAAGCACATGTAGTCCGCAAAGCACATGTAGACTGGATGAGCAAACTCTCATGCCCCCCACCAACAACCCTGCAAGGTTAAAGAGCTGGTCCACTGTTCCACGGCCAGTATGGAAACCACATTGCTCCTCCTGAAGTTGAGGTTCGACAATCGCCCGGAGCCTTCTTTCCAGTACCCTGGAATAAACTTTCCCAGAGAGGCTGAGCAGTGTGATCAACCGAGAGTTGGAGCACACCCTCCGGTCCCCCTTTTTGAAAATGGGGACCACCACCCCGGTCCGCCACGCCACAGGTACTGTCCCTGACCCCCACGCGGTATTGAATAGGCGTGTCAGCCACGACAGCCCCACTATGTCCAGAGCTTTCAGCATCTCAGGGCGAATCTCATCCACACCTGGCACCTTGCCACCGAAGAGCTGTTTGACTACTTCGGCGACCTCTTCCAAGGATATGAGTGAGGCCCCCCCTGAGGCTTTGGAATCTGCCTCTTCCCCAGAGGGCGTGTTGGTTGGGATCAAGTGTTCCTTCCACCGCCCGACAACATCCTCAGTCTGAGTCAGCAGTTCTCCTCCCCGACTGAGTACAGCCTGAGCTAAGCCCTGCTTTCCCTTTCTGAGTCGCCCAATGGTTTGCCAGAACTTCTTTGATGCCAACTCCTCCCACACCCAGGTTTTTGCTTTGGCGACCGCTGAGGCTGCGGCCCTCCTGGCCTCCCGGTACCCGTATGCTGTTTCTGGAGACCCCTGGGCCAAACAAAGCCCGAAATGCCTGGCGTCCACCAGTGGGTTCTTAGGATGCTGCCACGACAAGCACCGACAGCCTTCTGACCACAGCTCCTAGCCGCCGCCTCTGCAATGGAGGCTCTGAACATGGCCCACTCGGATTCCATGTCCCCAACCTCCCCCGGGATACAAGAGAAGTTCTTCCGGAGGTGAGAATTAAAGACCCTACGGACAGGGGCTTCCACCAGACGTTCCCAGTTCACCCTCACTACCCACTTTGCCAGGTCTGTCCGGCAGCCTCCACCACCATCTGATCCAACTCACCACCAGGTGGTGATCAGTTGACAGCCCTGCACCTCTCTTTACCCGAGTGTCCAAAACATGCGGCCGCAGATCTGCTGATATGACAACAAAGTCGGTACCTGGTACCGGTGGTCCGGTACTAGGTACATTTATGAGCCACCTTATGTTTGAACATGGTGTTTGTTATGGCCAGTCCATGACTATCACAGAAGTCCAACAACAAAGCACCATGCTGTTTCAGATCGAGCAGGTCGTTCCTCCCAATCACCCCCCTCCAGGTTTCTCCATCGTTGCCCACGTGCGCATTGAAGTCCCCCAGTAGAACTATGGAGTCCCCGGATGGCACCCTTCCCAGGATGCCCTCCAAGGACTCCAAGGAGGCCAGATACTCTGAACTGCTGTTTGGTGCATAAGCATACACAGCAGTCAGAGCCTTCCCTCCAGCGACTTGCAGTCGCATGGAGGCGACCCTCTCATTCACCGGGGAAAACTCCAACACAACGGCACTCAGTCGTGGTGAGTATCCCCACACCCGCCTGGGGTGAGTATCCCCACACCCGCCTGGCGCCTCACACCTTGGGCAACTCCAGAAAAGTAGAGAGAGCAGCCCCTCTTCAGGAGTTTGGTTCCAGAACCGGTGCTGTGTGGAGGTAAGCCCAACCATATCTAGTTGGTACCGCTCCACCTCCCGCGCCAGCTCCGGCTCCTTTCCCACCAGTGAGTTGGGAACCAGTCGGCGATGCCGGGGATCTGCGCACGCCCATGACCCCGCCTTTGCCTACCGCCCGGTTTGCAATGCACCCAACTCCAATGACTCTCCCTGCAGGTGGTGGGCCCACAGGGAGGCGGCTCCTCGTTGTCTTTTCGGGCTTTGCCCGGCCGGGCCCCGTGGATTCAGGCCCGGCCACCAGACGCTCGCCAATAAGCTCCCCTCCCAGGTCTGGCTCCAGAAGGGAGCCCCGGTTTCCCTTGTCCGGGCAAGGTAGCATCGTTCTTTGTAAGCCTTTTCATGGGGGTCTTTGAATCATTCTTAGTCTGGCCCCTTCCCCTTGCCTTGGGAGGCCCTAGCAGGGGCTATTGCCCCAGACAACACAGCTCCAAGGTTCACTGGGGCACCGAAACCCCCCCACCACGATAAGGTGGCAATTCTTTGGGGGGGGGGGGGGGG
>OMOU01090712.1:0-14456 GCA_900312585.1 Malacocephalus occidentalis
CTGAGTAGATTGTTGACTCTGTGTCCCCGGACTACATAAGCTGTGAATGGGTAATCTTTCCCTTTGTGACTGGCTGTTGC
This sequence comes from Malacocephalus occidentalis, assembly GCA_900312585.1. Lineage (NCBI taxonomy): Eukaryota > Metazoa > Chordata > Actinopteri > Gadiformes > Macrouridae > Malacocephalus > Malacocephalus occidentalis. Next base: position 81 of record OMOU01090712.1, read on the forward strand.
ATTGAAACGGCCCAGACACAACAGCTCTCCTCCAGGGCTGTCCAGAGGGATGTCCGGTGGTGCTAGTGTCCTCTCAGGAATGAGTGTGTGAAATGTGTCCTCACTTATGACCGTGACATCAGCTCCTGTGTCAATTTTGAATTCCATTGGAGTGGAGTCCACCTGTAGCTGCACAGTCCACTGTTCACTTGTCTCATTAGCATTACACACTGAGCCTAGAAAGTAAGAGGTCTGCTCTGCCCTCTCAGTCTCTGTCACCTCATTCACTGACCTGCTGCTGCGACATACTCTAGCCCAGTGTCCCACTTTATGACAGTTATGGCATGTAGCTTTCTCTGCAAAGCACTTTTCATCTCTGTTATGCTGTGCTTTCCCACATTTTCCACATTTATTATCATTTCCCCTCCATGTTCTGTCTTTTGACTTGTCTTGTTGTCGCTGTTTTGGTTTCCAGTTTGTCTTTTTCCGTTTAAACTGCACCTCCTGTACTGATCCGACAGTGTCTCCCTGCAGGCTCACCTGTACTGCGACCTCCTCTGATTGCCTGACGGTCTGTATTGTCTGCGCCAGCGTTAAGTCCGCCATTAGTTGCAGCTTGCGGGAGAGCTCCCTGTCCAGTATCCCGACGACAATGCGGTCGCGGATATTCTCTTCTCTGGTCGCACCAAACTCACAGTGCTCTGATAGATCGTACAGGGCGCGGATGAAACACTCGGCTCTTTCCCCTGGCTGCTGGACTCGCAGGTGAAAACATGCCCGTTCGTGGATAATATTCCTCCGCGGAAAGAAGTACTCGTCAAACTTCCCCACCACAACTGCAAAGTCATTACGGTGTTCCTCTTCAGTGAACGTGAACGACTTGTAAATGTTTTCTGCCTCGTTGCCCATCGCATAAATCAGACAGCTCACCTGCACTTCTCCATCATCTTTGTTCAGTTTTGTGGCGAGTCTGTACCGCTCGAAGCGTTGTTTCCAGTCTGGCAACTCTGTCGGCTTATCAAACGGAAAGTTCGCTGGGGGCACCATGTAGAATGATCGAGGGAAGGCTCTTCGTAGTTCTAACTCGGCTTTATTCTGAGCTCTTAACATAAAGCATTAGACAACAACATACAGCCAGCCCGCGCTTCTCTTGAATACCCGCAAAGCATCCCGCCCGCTAACGTCAGGTGTACTGTCGTAAAACTGTTGCAAACCCATACAGTATATGACACCTGCCACTCTGTAGTGCGAGACCTGGCCTAGTTCCATCTTTGATAACCGTAAGCATCGGTTACGCAGTTGTTGTCTTAGGATAAGGGCAGCCAACCACCCGTTGAAATCCGACACCGACAAACCGCTCTGCACACCTTGAACACCAACGCTTGCCACCGAGCTCCAGACGCCAGAACCAGAACGACATGTAACGAGACCCAGGGCAAGAACGTACTGCCGACAAGGCTGACCACGGCTACGCAATGAACTCGACAAAGTTCATTGAGATAGACACAGCCCAGCAGGCGAACCAGACCGCAACGAAAAGACTGAGCTGCAGTCGGTAACCATGCTATCAAAATGCTATCAGATATCTGGGCAGAGTTAGGTAGAAGTGTGTTATGATGGTATGCTTACTCGTTTATTGATATTACCAAATGATGTTGTTAACCTGTTTGATCCATGTAGTCATTCTTGACCTGATGTTCAGAGAAACCCGTTCCTATTGTTAGAGCTTATCAGAGCTCGCTTTTCGTGCCCCCCCCTCCTCTGTTTTACGATTATTTGTTCCCCCTTCAGCAGCCGTGTTGTGCATACACACACACACACACACACACACACCAGGTTGTGCATTGCTTATTGTATTTAAGGGATATTTATTTTATGTCATTTGCCAACATCAATTTTAAGAAATAATCTAATAAATGTTTTACAACTTTTGTGGTTATTGCTTGAATGTTGTGTTGAAGGCAGCCTCTGTCGCGTAAAGAACTCTGAAACATTCACCATTCCTAGCTATTGATATAGTAATTATTAATCATAATTCTAATTTAATAGTTTGGTATATGATATGAGACTGACTCCACTGCTTGGCTATTGGTCCCTGGTTCCAGGGTGGTGCCCCGTTATTATTAATTCAGATGAATACCTTTTTTATTTTAATAATTAATACTTTTCTAGGATTGTTATTAATTATAAGCTGATAACCAACAGTAGGACCTACAAAGGAATTCATCTGACACATACGACTGAGCATTGTAATGCAGACAACCAAGTTAATTCTTATTCATGTGCAAACACAAATGGAAAAATGTACAATTAGCACCCATGTTTGAATTGGTTGATATCTGTCTATGCTACATAGGCAATATTTGCAGTATTTACACTGGCAGACACTGCCTGTGAGCTCAGACAAATCAAATAGGCCAGTGTAAGGATTATGTGGTCTAAATGTTGATGGCTGATTGAAATGTGGGATAAGGAATATGAGAATATTAAAGCGGCGGTGAAAGATGGGTTATTGCGATTGCTCTGTGATTGGCTGAGGTGCCAATCTGAAATTGGTTTGCCAGACATTTCCATGGACCTACAGCGCTGAATGCCGTTATTGAGAGTTCTTAACATACTGTACATCATCCTGTGATGCACCTGGACACATCGTCAGTAATGTTTCCTGGGTTCCTCGGGTGTTTCGGGTCTTTCAACTATCAGACACCATCCTCCAGGTGACCCAGCCGGGGTTGTGTGTTGAGGAAGCTCTACCCCACCGACGGCTCTCCCCTCCTGATCCACAGCCATCTTGAGGCAACTTATACTGCCTCAGTGACCAACTTGATGGCCCTTCTCCTCTGGCCCCTGTGATGCCCAGTGTGTTGTAGGCCCTGCAGAGGGAGTGGCCTGCGAACACTCTGCATCCCACCTCAATAGGCTCGCACCTCCTCGCCATCCCCATTGCTCTGGCTTTCCTCCACCAGCTCAGCATACGTTACAATCTTCCTCTCGTTGGCCTCCTCGATGAGATCCTCTCAGGGAACCCTGAGTGTTATTGAAGCAGCATATTCTGGGAACTTCAGTTGCTTCCCAGGGTCAGCTTTCAGCTCCCAGTCGTGTGCCACTGCTAGTAGCCCAGAAGATGTGGCACTGGCAGCTGGTGTTGGCTTATCTGCCCTTCTTCACTGGGTGGAGATGCTTGCAGTGGCTAATCCCACTGCAGATGTTGTTCCATTGTAGCCTTGCCAGTGGGAGCGCACCTTCTCCAGGGCTCTTGAACAACTGCTGAGGATAGGGGTTAGGGTTAGGGTTAAGGCTTGGTAGAAAGTTGGAGACAGCCTAGATTAAGCATTTAATTTGATGGGGCTCGGATTTCCAAAGTTCGGCCCATGAGACTTTGTGCGCAACCACTTGCTCCCTTCTTGTCCAGGCTCCCTGCTGCCGCATGCTGATGTGCCATCCTCCAGAGCCTGTGGAGTAACCTTGGGCTGTTTTTACATACCTTGTACAGTACCCCACTTGGTCCTGGGGCTGAGCTTGCTCATGCCTTCTTGATCACCTCCTGTAACTCCTTCCATCTGAGCTCCTTCCCATCAAAGGTGGTTCCGGTGGGTTTATCATGGACTTGCAGAGGCCCATACCTTGCTCCCTGGATTAATCACTGATGGTGTCTCTGAGGTGGCGGCCAACCTCAGCTTTGGAGCAGGTGAGCTGGCCACTGCACTTCTGCACTGGGAGCTGTTTTGTAAACCCAAATGGGTTTATTAGAAAGGCTGGAGGTGTCACACTTGGCGGGTATCTTCACTCTTGGCTGTTGCTACAAAAATGGTTTCGGCATCTTTATCAAACTAGAGCCACTCCGTCTCCTTGTAGGCTTGGGGTCACTTCACCCGGCGGTTTTCTGTTGCTCTGCGTGGGTCTGGGGATTGTGTCACCTGGAGATTCCGTGCACTATGGCGTGATTCCGGGCCTGGCTCCTCCTGTGTCTCACCAGGGGTAGTCCCTGAGCTCTGTGACACTTAGATCATCTGTACGTATTTCATCTTGGCCACAAAAGTTCTTACACACCTTACCACAAATGCATTCCGTCTGAATGGGATTGGCCATGTGTGTCTAATGCCCCGCTCCATGGGGGTATTTTACCGTAGGTTGATCCGCTATATGTGGGTTCTTCCTCGAAGAAGATGCAGGTCGGGCTGCTAACCCTCACTTGCCCATTGCCGATTAGATTAGATTAAACTTTATTGTTATTGCACAGAGTACGCATACTAGTACAACGAAATGCAGTTAGCATCCAACCAAGTGCAAAAGTAGTAGCAAAAGTGCAACAGTAGAACAGAGTAGAACAGTAGAACAGAGAACAGTAGCAGTGTGAGTAGAATCTACAGATAATGTACACAATCCACAGGGAATGTGCGGAATCTGCGAAGGGCACATTGGTATGTCTACATAAATATGTATAAGGTTGTACGCTATACATTGAGGTATGTACAGTATAGGCAGAGATATACATTGAGGTATGTACAGTATGGACAGAGGTATACTCAGTAGTGCATATACACTGGGGTGTACAGCAGGGTATATACGGGGAGCAGTGCAAGTGTCTGACGGCTCCGGAGTCAACGTGCGACTATAAGATCTGCAGAGAATCTATGGAATCTACAGTACATATATGAATATACAGAATCTACAGTGCATATGAGAATATATGTGTGGGAATGTTTGGTGTGTTGTTGGTGGCTGGCTTAATTGGCCTCACCTGGCCCAGTTAGTCTGGGGGGGTGGGGCTGCAAGCCTGTGGTGCATTGGCTAATCAGTGCGCCACAGGTTAAGTCAGCCACCAGCACACACACCAAGGAGAGCTCTAGCATGCTAGCTAGCAAACACTCCATCTGCTCCATACCATTTTCTTTACAACTTTACAATAAACCGGATTTCAAACACCACAACCAGCCTGTGTCCTTGGAGGAGCCCCGAACTAAAGCCACTATCGTGGCATTGTGGCAGTGACTATGCTACAATATGGAACATAGAATATACGGAATATACTGAACATAGAGTTATATACAGTACATATTATATGTTATATGTTCATAAATATAGAAGTATGCAAGTATGGACACAGGTATACGCAGTAGTGCGTATACACTGGGGTGTACAGCGAGGTACCGTATATGCGGGGAGTAGTGCAAATGTCTGACGGGTCCAGGTCCGGGTCCCGAGTCGACGTGAACATGTCTGACAGGTCCGGGTTCGGAGTAGACGTGCGAATGTCTGGCGGGTCCGGGTTCGGAGGTGATGTGTAAATGTAGGATCTGCAGAGAATATACAGCAAGAACAGTGGAGTATATACAGTACAGGGTATATAAAGTGATGTACAGTGATATACAGTATGCAGGGTAGTGCAAATGTCCAGTGTGCAAGTCTGCCGGTGGTGCAGTTCAGGAGGGGGTGACAGTGTAAGGAGAGGTGGTAGGTATAGTGCAAATGTGCAGATGTCAGGGGTGATGAGGGTGATGAGTGAGATGGGTGAAGAGTTCGGAAGAGTGACGGCCCTGGGGAAAAACTGTCTCTGAATCTGCTGGTCCGGAGGGATCTGTAGCGCCTCCCAGAGGGTAGGAGGTTAAAGAGTTTGTGACTGGGATGGGAGGTGTCCTTGGCAAAGCAGCGCGCCCTTTGCAGGCAGTGCTTGCGCTGGACAGCCTCGATAGTGGGGAGGGAGCAGCCGGTGATGCGTTGGGCTGTTTTCACAACTCTCTGAGGTGATGTCCTGTCCGAGGCGGTGCAGTTGCCATACCAGACTGTGATGCAGTTGGTCAGGATGCTCTCGATGGTGCAGCGGTAGAAGTTCACCAGGATCTGACATGAGAGATGTACCTTCTTCAGTCTCCTCAGGAAGGTGGTGAGCCTTCTTGACCAGGGCGGAGGAGTTGAGGTACCAAGAGAGGTCCTCGGAGAAGTGAACACCCAACAACTTGAAGCTGGTGATACACTCAGCCTCCGTTCCATTGATATGGATTGGGGAGTGTGTGACTCCCTTGGTCCTCCTGTGGTCCATGATGAGTTCCTTGGTCTTCTTGGTGTTGAGTGCCAGGTTTTTTTTGGCACGCCACACAGTAAGGTGCTGGACCTCCTCCCTGTAGGCTGTCTCATCATTGTTGATGATGAGGCCCACCACCGTAGTATCGTCTGCAAACTTGATAATGGAGTGCCATGCACAGGCATGCAGTCGTAGGTGAACAGGGAGTAGAGCAAAGGGCTCAGCACGTAGCCTTGTGGGACACCGGTGTTCAGGGTGAGTGTTGAGGAGGTGGTGTTGTTCAACCTAACAGACTGGGGTCTGTTGGTGAGGAAGTCCATTATCCAGTTGCAGAGGGAGGTGTTGATACCCAGCTGAAGGAGGTTGGATCAGCTTAGAGGAGTTTGGATCAGCTTGGAGGAGATGATGGTGTTGAATGCTGAGTTGAAGTCGATGAACAGCATTCACACGTAGGTGTTCTTGTTGTCCAGGTGCGAGAGAGCGGAGTGTAGCACCGAGTATATGGCATCCTCCGTGCTCCTGTTCTGGCGGTAGGCGAATTGGAAGGGGTCGATTGTGGGTGGCAGGCAGGTTTTGGGGTGAGCCAAGGCCAGCCTCTCGAAGCACTTAGTGATGATGGGAGTGAGTGCAATGGGTCGGAAGTCATTTTGGCTCGTGGCTTTGGAGTGTTTGGGCACCGGCACAATGGAGGTGGTTTTGAAGCACGCAGGGACAACTGCTTGGGCCAGTGACAGGTTGAAGATGTCAGTCCAGACCTCAGTCAGCTGCGTGGCGCAGGCCCTGAGCACCCGACCGGCGATGCCATCAGGGCCGGCGGCCTTCCGTGCGTTCACCCTGCTCAGTGCCGCACCTATATCGGAGGGGGTGAGTGTTAGTGGCTGGTGGTCCACAGGAAGGACAGGCTTGATGGTCCCATCATGGTTGTCCCTCTCGTAGCGAGCGTAGAAGGTGTTCAGCTCATCCAGGAAGGAAGCATCACTGGATGTTGGTGTGGAGTTGGTTAGTTTGTAGTCCGTCATGGCCTGGATGCCTTGCCACATGCGTCGGGGGTTGGAGTTGTTGAAGTTCTCCTGAAACCTTAGCTTGTAGCTTAGCTTGGCCTCCTTGATGGCCCTCTTCAGGTTAGTTCTGGAGGAGCTGTAGGCTCGCGCATCACCTGATCGAAAAGCGGCGTCTTTGTTCATACATCATCATGTGATGCACCTGGACACCTTATCAATGATGTTTCTTCCTCCCAGGGAACTGTGAGTTCTAGAACGACAATCCGCTTGGAGGATTCTGAGATTTGCAAAATGTATGGACTTTCTGGGAACTTCAGTTGCTTCCCCAGGTCAACTTTCAGCTTTTAGTCTTATGCCGGTGCTAGTAGGCCACAGGAGGTCTTGGCATCTCCCCAGCACTGACAAAAGCAATGGTTTTATTCTCTGGGCAGAGATGCTTGCAGTGATGGAGTCAATCACTGCCGGACAAAGAGCATCCACAGGTTGGCTCTAACCTGATCCAGTCCACATTCTGTCTACCTCTCAAATTGCATCCCCACCCCCCAGATTGAGGTGTAATAATACTTACATTCATCATATTTATTTTTGTATTCAGTATTTATTTACTTTAGTGCTAGAATGTTGCTGAACTGGATGTGTTTTGTATGCACGTGTCTGACATGGAAGGAGTTAAAGGTTGATGTAAAATCACGCTTTATGATCTTTATAAAAAATAAAATAAAAGTTTTAATGACTAAGTCATTAGTTACAGAACATCCAGACAAATTTCTTCTTGGTATTACCTCAGGCATTGGAAAATCTCATAAAAACTGTTCATATGAAAACACGTACGCTGTACGCACTGTATTCAAATTGTATTGATTAGAATTTTTGGAAAAGCAGCAATTAAAGTAAAGCACACATATCTGCAGAGTGGGCTGAATAAATATCAGTTGGGATTGGAAAACACGCATCGCCATTTTATTCGAGAAACTTTCAGCACTGCCTAACCAGATTATCATAATGATGGCATGATATTTACCCAATCATCTCATAATCAGAATGTTTTGCAAATGTAAGATTATGATCTGAATGGCGTGCATTTAAATACCATCAATATTACAGCAACTTAGCTCTTTCCCAATGCACAACGCTGTAGCACCACATGAATGTTTTTCTGTGGACAAACGGGTCAGGCCCAATTAATGGAGCTCCATGTGAGACCATAGATGGCTCTTATATCTCAATGTGCACTCAAGTGTTCTGCTCTGGTGTACCTATAATGTTGCCTGCTGATTCTGCGTCACTTGGAGAGTTTCTCCTTGCAAGGAAAAGCCACTCTCTCTGCTCTCATGTTCATAGTGTTTCCATGACAACCGACTTGGTTGATATGCAGTAAAAGGGACCACGGCTACCCCAGCCGGATTGGCCACAAAAACACCCAAAAGGCAGATTGAGGCACAAACATGTTAATAATACTAAATCTCCACTCTCACTACTAAAGTGGTGTTGAAGAAGTCATTTTGATGTGTTGAAGTGTGTGAGCATGTGTTTGTTTGTTTATTTGTGCATGTGCACATGTGTAGTTTTGTGTGTGTACCCACATGCACATGCCCACATGCACATGCACACATTTCATCAGTGGTCTGGCAAACATAGGGAATAGAAGAGGACCATAATTGCATGCTGCCCTTGAACAAATCTATTCCCAGTTGAACTCCAAACAGTCTGAAGCACTTTATACTTTTACTACAGGTAACAAGAAACATGCAGGAAAGAACACCTGCGTTGGCGTAGCACTGTTACTCGTATAAGGATGGGGATCATTCATTTGTATTGATATTGACACCATGTTTGGGACTGGTTAATGGCCCACTATCGATACTTTTCTACAATTTGATAGAAAGGCAAATGCCAAAAACATGTATGGCTTTCATTGCTTGACTGTGACTATTCTCCTGTCCAAAATAATCAATATTATATCAGCACTGCAATTGATGTAGGGATGGGTCATGATTTTTGAATATTCAAAGCGTTGCTTTATTATATAAAAAGAAAATCAATTTGACTATTGTCCTGTTCAAAAAACGAAGCATTCCCTTGTTTTCCCCTGGTCCGCATGGGTAAGTATATTCTGCAGATGTAGAGGTTGAGACGAAGACATACCAAAACATGTTCCTATATCATACATACATACATCATTAGTCTTTATAGCACTATCGATAAGCTTGAACGTTCTTTTCATGTTTTGAAAAATGTGGAACCGGTTCTCGATCCCCATCCCTCGTCTCGTATGTCTGAGGCGAATGTAATTGTTCCAGATATTGATTGTTCCCTAAAGAAAAATGCTTTTAATTCTGAAGAATAGTCAAATTGTTGCCAGTGGAGATGGCCGAATTATAACAAAGCACTGTTGAGAAACCTTTCAGTCATCAAACCAGCCAACAGTCTCCAGTAATAAGCCCCCCCCCGGCAAGGTCATGGCCAGGGTCGTAAGGCGTGGTCACTTGAGGCGTGTTAACACGTTTGACGTGACCCATGCAGTTGTTCTCCGATGGGGAAAGCTGGTAGGGGGGTCAAAACACATTGCTGCTGAGGCGACTCAGTTTGAAGTTAATTTCAAATCTGACCCGGTGTGCTGCATGACACGCCACACCAACCAATAGATATAGTAGTCCAACAAGACTCGCCGTGGGTGATTTGGTATGTTTTAAATTGTGGAACACGGCGCCCTGCCTAATCTAAATGTTCCTCTGCTGATGGAGGAACTTAGAGGACCTTTCCTTTTCCTCACTTTCCTCAATTTGACTTCACACTTTAAATCCATGCAAGCTGCCATCATTCACTCCTCCAACGCATTCCCTGAATCAGGTGGAACCAATGTTCTAACATGTGGAGATTATTGCTTATGTTGCAGATGACCCGCATGGTGTGGTTCATGCAGAATCCTGATGAATCACCTCACAACTCAGTGGGATGAACTTCCTGATAGCCCCACAGATGCGGGAAGACGATGCTGATGCATTGGCCTCACCGGGCCGGGGCCACATGCAGCGTTCCTAGGGCTTGAGAGGCCATTGATTGATGGTGCAGAGTGCTGCGATCACTGTCCTACATGGCAGCAGACTAGGGCTCCAGTAGAAATCCTGTGGATTTCAACTTCTCAGGCAGGTTTAACTCATCAGCAGAAACTGAAGCCACCTGGGAACCCTGAAGTGTGTGCGTTGGTGCGTGTGTGTGTGTGTGTGTGGTGGATGAGAGAGAGAGAGAGAGAGAGAGACAGAGAGAGGAGGGTGGTTCTGAGGAGACAGCCGACCCCCCTGCCCTTTGCTTCCATTACCTCACCTCGGAACCAGATTCCTGTCTCCAATCCGGGGCTTAAGTCTTCCACTCTTGATCAATGTGATGATGTATGGGCTGGACGAACGGGGGAGGTTTGGGATGAGAGTTCAATAGCAGAGCACAAAGAGGCTCTGGGGACCAAACACAAGCTCTTTCTGCTCTTCATTTGCCTTCTGGTGTCTCACAGCTTCTTCACTTCTTCCTCTTCGTCTTCTTCGCAATTCAGCCTACTAATAATTTTCAGAAGCGCACAATGATAACTAATGGGAACTTGACTGGTTTCATCTTCCCCGTACATTTACGCTTCAACAATTCAGTTAATTTTTATTACACATTAATCTCCTTTATTCACTTGAATATGTGGCAGGTTTCAAATGATCAAAGTTCTGGACATCAATTGCATTCTATCTATATTTGACGTATTGGTTGTTTGTTGTGAAATTGTCAGTTTGTGATGAACCGTGGATATGTTTTTAATCAGCGGGATTGGCCAACACCCACCCAATGCACTTGAGCAATTCTGAAGGAATATTACCCCCCCTGTCATGTGTCCTTGTGAACATCTTTGTATTGGTGTAGCGTTAGTAATTGCATAGCATTAACCAGGTGCTGGTTTGGAATGTCTCACCTTTGAAAGGAGCCAGTGCGAGCAGATGGCAGGCCTTTAGGGGCCATAGCACATTGTCAACACCGAATTACACTCCAGAGGGGAATGAGATGGCTGATAACCTCCATCCCTCGGCTCCATCTGCTGAATCCTAACCAAGGACAGTGCGTGCGGACGCACAAACCTCAGTGCTGACATCTCAGGAGCCCGATGTCAGCTTGTACAAAAGGGGATTAGGGAGGGTTTAATTGTTCCACCAGAGTGTTCCTCTTTAATACCTGTCTTGTTCTGATGTAGCCGAACAGGTGCAGGAAATAGGACAACAGGGTGACTCCCTTGCATTGAAGAATATATAAAGAAGCAAGTGAAATGTCATTGGACATGATTTATTCATGTTGGGGCTGATGTGCAGACAGTGGGCAGTGGGCTACAGCACACCAGCTTGATCTTGGCAGCAGTTATTTCAATGATTTGTCTGTTTTCTTTTACATATGTATTCTTACAATGGGCATGACTACAAGAATATTGTGCGGCCCGACATTTGTAAAAGGCTTGATGCAAAAAAACCAATAATACAATATATATATATATATATATATATATATGACATCTACATTACAACATTTCCCAAGATCTCTTTTCCTGCCTCTTTTCCTCCCGGGGATTTCATCTCAAAGAGAGAGCGGGGCTTGCAGTAGCAGCAGAGTCATTGTCTGCAGACACATGCCACCTCCATCTATTGTCGCTGTGAAGGAGCGCTCCTCACCATGTACTTTATGTTCACCAGCTTTCAAAATAGGGCTTTGTTCACAATGGTACTATCTAAATCCTATTGTGATAGAGTGAGGCCCAATGTTCCTCAGAGAATCAAATAGAGAGAAAAAAAGAATAATCATGTATCTAATTGCAATCCTCTCTCTGCAGTGTTCTAGGCCCATTCATTCAGCATTAAACGTCTCAAACACAATTCAAGCCCCTCAGAATCTCACAATAGGCCAATTGGCAGCTCACTGTAGACACACCACAGATATCTTTATATGAGTAACTTCAGTTCATGTGAAGCCTACTGTATCATGGCATACGACACCACAAGTCACCTGCCTCACACACACACAGACACACAGACACACACACACAAGGATGGATACACACTGTCACATGCCATTCCTTAAAAGCTGTTGTGTTCACGGCGATATTTAGCCATTTGTGCCTGACTCCGTATTCCCTTTTTCCCCTGTGTGTATCTATGCAAGAAAGAAGTGGTGTGCTGTTGGAAGCAGGAGCGGATCCCAGTGCAGCAGCTGTTTCTGCTTATGTAACGACTGCTGGATGACTTGCTGCATGCTCCCATCTCAACTCGTTGTAGCTGTCACAAGTCATTAATTGTGGCTGTGTGGCCCCTGATGCAGGTGGCTCCAGGACAGCTGTGGCCCCCAGACAGTATAGGAGTGGGAGCACGGTTTATGTATGCAGGTGCCCCGTACCGTCACAACCTCGATGGGTGCTTTTTTTATATAGTTTCATCTCAGTTTCTTTCACTAAATGCTTTTTTGGGTGCGCATGAGCTTCATTATCATCATAGAAGAGTAAAGGTCAGACAGATACTCGCAGTTTTCCTTTTGGAATAGTTTTTTTTTTTTATGTGTTTTTTCTGGTTAATTCTTGGTGAGTCATGTATTGCATGTTTTGTATAGGCACCTTCTGATGTCATAAAACTTGGCAGAGGAGAGATATTGCGCAGGTATTTGTGCAGATATTTCTTTATGTGCTATTGGTAATGCAGTGCAGTCAGAGTCACTGCCTTGGCTTATCAGCAACCCTAATGATGTCTTAAGTAAGTTTTGGAAGACATATTGGAGATATACCCTCTACTGGTAGAGATATATGCCCTCTACTGGTAGCCAAAAAGAACTTGTGAAAATATCCCCCCTTACAGTTGGTTGTGCTTATTAAACATAACGTGACCTTTGAAGCTCTAAATTATCATCCATTATTATTCATATTGTAAATACTTTTTATATTTTGTGAAGTGCTGAACCTGTTGCATTTAATTTGCCACTGCAATTATTTTGAGCACATCGATTACGGTACGGGGCAAGAGGGCCCAGACAAAGATGATCCTCTACCACTCCATTTCATTTCTTTCTTGTTTTAATCTTCCTGCCTAATACAGGGGATTATTCCCCCACAAATTGGAACAAATGAATAATACAGGCATTGAGTCATTAAAGTAAGATATACAGTTAGGGCTCAGCCCATAATTGCTTCATCAAAGGCTAGCCTTAGAAGTAATTAGGAGGGCTGGAATACAAGGAAAAACAGAGAAAAACAATTCACTAAACACTGAGATAATCAGGCAGCTATTAGCACCTCTGCTGCTCCATTCAGTTATCGCCATGACCCTACTTGGAGTACTTGCTGGTGCAGGTTCATCAGCCCCCAGACCGCACACAGGTGTTAATAGGTTAATAGGAGAGTGTGATGGTCGCTTTCTATTGGCCTCCCCCCTGTATATATTACAAGTCCCTGGGAGTTTGCGGATCGCTTTAAAATGGATGTCGCCACACCTTTGGCTCGAGCGTCTTTATGTATTAATTAATTAATTATTATGTTGGTGTTACCTGGGTGACCAATATTCAGCCATACAAGCTAATTAGCCACTCTTCTTTTTCTTTCTTTATGGATGAATATGTGAATTTAATGGAGGGAAACTTGTTCATTGACCAAATTAAGAGTCATGTTACACCAGGTTTCGACCCAGAGTAAAAACGTGGATATTTTGTAGTGTAATCACAATCAGAGAGGCTAACAGCATATTTCCGGATATTTTTCCTTTCTAAATAAGCTAATATGGAGGTCAGCCACCTGACACACTTGCCACAACGAATATAATAGAGTTACAGGTTAATGCTAAATACTGCGGAAGCTGAAACTCTTGTCATTTAGACAGCTTTTAATTTAAAATATGTGACCAATTAAATGTGATTGCATTTAATTAAGTTAAGTGAATTAAGTCCACACAGTATAGTACCACTGTTTATTAGTTGTTGTGAATAAAAAGAGAGGATATAATCTCACTTTCATATGCTGGCTCCTTGATGGCTTAAATGAAGAAAACGAAATAGAACAACAATGTAAGTAGTCATGCAGTATTATTCCTGGTTAATTTATTTTAGTTTATTTATTTCAACTTGGGTAATTGATGCACCCTCTGCGAATCATATTTTTCACAAGGAGGAAAGACAGCATCCTATTTGATATTGTTATTTTCCCACTAAACCCGAAGGAAACATCAAAGGCCGAATGAATGAATTAACAATACGAATGGTGTGTATGGCCGTCTGTGCTTTCACAAACTCCTCTTACACTGAGACTTATCAGGCCTGGGCAGACATAACAGCACACCTCAAAAGGAGGAGTGTGTAGTGTTGACAAGGGGAAGGAGA
>OMOU01090804.1:0-11077 GCA_900312585.1 Malacocephalus occidentalis
GAGTTGTAAGTAGTGTAAATATGAACATAAACCCAAGAAAGTACCAAGTCAAAACCTGTGTTCTTGTTCTTACTTCGAGGACCTCCATCATCCATTCCATACGCGGTATCTATTGCCATTCTGTGCGCGCGTGCGCGCACACACACACACACACACACACACACACACACACACACACACACACACACACACACACACACACCACACGGCCGCCCGCCGGACACTGCTGTGTCACACGTCCAAGCGTTCCATCTAAAAGGCAGACGGCCAGACGGAGGTGTCTAAAGGTCTCCGTATAAACGGCGAAGTGTGTTTGAAGGAAGCGGTAATCCGTAGCGCTCCCCTCCAGGCCGAGCGGCCGAGTCGTTTCACCTCCAAATGACCGCCAGAGATCGTCTGTCCGCCCGCCGCAGGACGGTGTGGATGGGGGAGGCTCTTCAGAACGTCTCTTCCTGAGTGCTCATGCTCCAGCTCTTTTAGGATTAGACATGCAAGTCACACACACCGAGTGTCGCTAATGCGTCTGAAATGCGTCTGAAACGTCAATAATATTCTGCGTTTAGTTTTCGTCTCCCCGATAGAACCGGTGAGAAGACGTCTCTCGTGGCTCGCGTACGCGTCGTGTCGGCCTCTGCGCTTGTTTACACTGGTCTGTGCTTTGCATCACAATACGACTGATGTAGCACAGGACAACACCATCCTGTAGGCTGTGATACTCTCGGTTGATTTCAGCTTCACTTCATTCGATTTACGTACGTTCCTTTCAACAGGAGCTGCTCTGTACATATATAGCGTATTGATTTCTAGGTTCAGTGAAATCGGCACTTTATAGTTTATACGTTTCTAGATGGCCTACGATGATGTAATGGTTTACAAGGAATCGTTCTGTGCATCCTAACCTTATCATAAGGAATATTTGTTCATGATTGTACATAAAGGTGGTTCATCCCTTAGTATCCTAGTACTGCTAGACAATGTTGGTAACATTCAATTTGTACGTCGGTGGTAAGAAAAATATTTTGTTGTTAAAATGTGTAACACATGAACATGACTATTAAAGTATTTTTCTTTGAATCACAGTAGTATTCACTATGTACGTTTGTTTCTTAATGTCTATACAATGTGCCTCATTTTACAGTAACCACCATTCAATAAAAATATTAATAACTTTTTACATGAATAATGTTAATAAGTTATTAACATGGGGCGAAAATAAAATGTTAATATACCCCAAACACACAAACACACACAAGTGGTTATGTATCTAATGACAGAGTCTATAGAACATTTTTATGACCTGTTGTTGACTTTCGTTAAATTGTTCGTTTAATTGTATAAATAAAGGATGACATTTGGTAACCAATTAACATCTGCTGGTTAGTTTGCCTAGTGACAATATCGGTTAAAATATATTTAAACATCTGCTGGTTAGTTTGCCTAGTGACAATATCGGTTAAAATATATTTAAACACCTTGCAGAACAGCACCCTCAATATCAGTCGAGTGTGTATTGTTGGGTTAGTACGAACAGTCTGTCTCTAGTGAGGATAAATGGTTTTGGATCATCAAAACCTCGAATTATAGGGTTTTTAATCATGTTTCTAATCATATTACTCTCCCAGTTAGAGTCTGGGGTGGGAGGGGCTATAGCCTCACCTGGCCTCGTTAGAGTCTGGGGGGGAGGGGCTACAGCCTGACCTGGCCCAGTTACAGTCTGGGGTGGGGCTGCATGCCTGTGGTGCATTGGCTAATCAGTGCACAGGTTAAGTCAGCCATCAACACACACACACACGCAGGTGAGTGTTAGCGTGCTAGCTTACCATCTGCTCTTTTCATTTCATTTGACCAATGTTGCAATAAACCAGACTTGTCATCACCACTACTGCCTGTGTCCTTGGAGGAGCCCCAAACTAAGCCACGTGTACATGGCAGTGTAGTATTGGTTAGTGCTACACTGCCACATATGTGGGTTAGTTTGGGGCATATGGAAGCCAATTAGGCCAGCCACCAAATGCACACACTCCCAGAAGCAACAACATACTTCCAGACATCAACAGCAGCCCTACCCAAAACAACAACACTGGAAAGTCTACATCTTGTGGTTAGAAAGCTTCAGAAGTCTGCAGGAGTAACGAGTGTTGTTATCGTCCGGGGAACACGAGGGCATGGCGCCGTTCTCCTTTCTCGTGGATGTATTGCTATGAGCTAAGGCGCTAACCTCGCTCAGAAAAAGGCGTGTGTGGGGACACTGTTAAATACGCCATGCAGAGGGTGCCCATTACACTGCAATGTAGTCCTGATCTTATTTCTTCTTCTCAAGTCTATGAGGACTGCCAACGAAAGCTGTCTTGGCTTGTGATGCTTTCCCCCAGCTAACTAGGGCAAAAAACAAGGCACAAGCAGCCAGAATGCTGTGAGAGCAGACACGTCGGAGGATATTTCAAAGTCTCTCTCTGGAAACTCCAAAGGAGGGTCTAAAGGAGTTTGGACCCCCAAGACTTAATAAGATTGAACAATCTCCTTCTTTAGTTTTCCTCAAATCAACCATTCTTTCCTTGCGTTTTACCAACATTTAAGCTCCATTTAAGTAATTTGTGTTCAGGTAATTTGTGTCAAACCAGCTGCCAAGGCTGATGAGGTGTTTATCCTTTAAGACTCTTTCTCCCTCGGTGTTTAATAAAGGATAAACAAATATCTATCGAGAGTCTCACCAAGCAAACTCGCATCTAAAACAAAACCTGTGTCCACTGTGCAAAGCAATTTCACTGACCTATTATCTGGCCCACTTTATTGTGTTCAGTGTTCACCGATGCGATTCCACTGAGAACTCAAATTGCACCTGGCATCTATGCTTCTTTCATTTCATTTGGGCCATCGTGTGCACTGGCATCAAAGCCTGCCCTTAGTAAGATGCAGACACACTTCCGTCATGCGGAGGGAGAGAGAGCATGCCTTCTAAAGTTGCAGACAAGACTTGAAGGAAAGATGAATCATTTGAAGGTGATGGGATGAGGAGGAGCTGAGAGGCTGTGGCACCACAGTGCGGGGGGGAGGGGATCAGAGATGTTCACTGATGGACTGATTATCCAGGGAATTGGACATTTCAAGCTTGCATGTCATTGACGGTGGACGACTTGAGGAACACGCTTATCGGCAGGCTGTCGAAACGGGA
Organism: Malacocephalus occidentalis; assembly: GCA_900312585.1. Taxonomy (NCBI): domain Eukaryota; kingdom Metazoa; phylum Chordata; class Actinopteri; order Gadiformes; family Macrouridae; genus Malacocephalus; species Malacocephalus occidentalis. Next base: position 3,173 of record OMOU01090804.1, read on the forward strand.
GCAGGGCGTCCCTGAGCAGGCCCTATAGTCATCCATCCCCTTGCTGGCTGATTGTCAGAGCACCATGGGCCTTCATCTGTGCTGCGCTCTCCCTACTGACCTCTACTGTGGGAGGTCAGACTACCAGTCTGCCCAGTAGACTGTACCTACCGGTAAACCGATCTAGTCAGCATACATCTAGGTGGACACTCGACTCAACTCGATGACTATTATAGTCACATGACAATAACGTCATGATGCAAAGTGAGGCTGGAACCGTTATCTAAAAGCTGAAATGTCAAATGTTGTAGGGCTGCACGTGCGTTCACATTGAGTACAAGCTCATTTGTGTTCAAATTGTGTCAAACTGGATGTTTAACCCTGAGTGCTGCTTCATGCCAATGTGACTTTGTATTTTTTCCTATCTATCTACCTCACGTTTGCAGTAGAATTGTCATTTGACTATAGTCTAATTATGGCAAAATTAGGAACTTCATAGAACAATGAGCATATTTCAGAACTTAGCCAAATCTAAGGTGTTTTGCATTTCTTGTTTCAACCTTTAAGCAATCGTTACAAGTTTGTCCTCTCTGTCAGTTATCATCTTCATGTGCTCCTCTGAATTGGATGCCTAGGGACAAAATACGTTTGTATTCCCAGAAATGCGGAGATATTGTTGTGCGCAAGTTCGAGCAGTCATCTACTGTGGCCGAAGGTACGTTCAGGTTCAGGATCAGGTTCAGGTTAAGGACCAGGTTCAGGATCGGGATCAGGTTCCGGTTCAGGATCGTCTGTAGCAAAGCAGCGAGCTCGGGAATCGATGTGACACGAGGCAGCATCGCCTGGAATGATTCCATGTTTATTCAGATACATAGAGCATATATACAGTTTTGGACATGCAGGTAGACATAACAATTCAGTAGAGACACTATGGTCTCACATGGAGATGCAACAGACAGACAGTTACCAGGAGAAGCAAGGACACCACCTCCTCACGTGGGGCTGCACATGCCCCCACCTCCCAGACGGCCAGCCATGTGGAGCAGGGACACCACAGTCCACAGAGATACATCCTGCTCCCGAGATATGCCCGCACCTGTTGCCTGGGCCATGGGGAGTCGTAGGTCCCCCCTCCTCCCAGACGGTCAGCCTGAGGAGCAGGGATACCCCGGTCCCACCCTAGATAAGTACATATCCAGGGCCTCCCAGGGCACACACATGAGTGAAGTTAACTAGCTATGAAGGCCTCTTAGAGACAGTTACAGGCCCATAAGGTTAATACATCCACAACTCCTAACAGATATTATATACGTAGCGGATCCTCCAGCCACAACGCCACATGATGTCTTCTTTGAGACTCCTCCAGGGACTCAGGCAGGTAGTGGTGATGAGGTAGACATGACATATGTGTGTGGGGGCGTATTGCTCTCTCTCATCTGGGAGAATAGTATCAAGGAATATATTGTCAGGTGCCTCTGTGTCTGGAGAGATCCAGGTTCATATTCTCTGACATCCATCCAAGTGTAAGTCGGGTAAGTCAGTGGTAAGCATCGTGTTCTTAAGAGGGACTCACAAATGTATGAATACTAAATGGATGGGCGGGATACTGTTACTGTCCGTTTGGGAAACGTTTCGCAGGCGGTAACCGGAGGGATAATTGATGACTTTAACGGCCTTCTCGGGTGTGTGTGTGTGTGTCCTATACCATGCAGCTCAGGGAACACGACCGTCTCTTCATCATTCATATTGTTCTCCAGTCTGCCTTCAGACCCATCCTGGTGACATGAAGAAGGGGGTTTAATATCATATTTAATATCATATTAATATAATATAATGATATTAATATGACATGATATGATATTAATATAATATCATATCAATATATTTAATATCATTAATATCAGTATAAGGGGCACGGTGGCACAGTCGGTAGTGCTGTCGCCTCACAGCTAGAAGGTCCTGGGATCGATTCCCGCCTGGGACATGGTTGGGTCTCCCCATGTCTTCAGTGCTGGGATTTCATTAACAGCCCTTTCTGTGTGGAGTTTCCATGTTCTCCCCGTGCTCCCTGGGGTTCCTCCATATATATACATTGTATATATAACCCCTCTAAAAACATGGAAGAAGACCATCGCCTGACCAGCGGCGGTTGGATCAAGGTGGTCCCCGGGCGCTGCACTAGCTGCCCACCGCTCCTGGCCTGACCGCGGAGGAAGATGGCCATGGATGGGTTAAAAGCGGAGGACCAATTTCACGGTGACACCTATGGGGGCGACACCTATGGGGGCGTGTGTGTGTGTGTGTGGGGTGTGGTGTGACCGTGACAACAACAACAACAACAACAACAACAATAATTATCAGTCCAAGGACCTGGAGCCTCCTGTGGGGAACACTCACTGGGTGTCAAGATACAGACCGATACACCAATGGGGGGAGGGAGAGAAGGATATAAAATAAAAAGAGAGGGAGATGAACTGCTCTGAATGAACTTTATTTTGAGACTCCCTGCTGGACGTTCTGATTGATCGCCTGTCTTGTTGTCTTCTGTGTCCACCTTCCCCTCTTGTCTTAGTTCACGTCCTGGTGTGTTTTCTGTGTTTTAGTTTCTCTAATTGTTTTGTCTGTCGGCCATTTTGAGTACAGGTGTTTCTCGTCTCTTATTTTCCTATGTAAGCCGTTACATTGTTGTGTTGTTAGATCCTACTGTTTGTTCTGAAAGTACCCGTTACCTATTGAACCTGTTCGCCTGCCTGCCTGTCCCAGCATCATGGAAGTCAAAATTGAATTTATACGAGCTGCCTGCATTTGGGTTGTTCCCCGCCCGCCGCCGGTCAGAGGGGCAGATAAAGGGTTAGGGAGCGACATGGTGGCAGGGAGAGCAACTAATTGGAGCGCTCGCATATGGTGTGATTATTCTGTGTGTGTGTGCACACCTTGGTTCCTGTGTGTGTTCACATGCGCGCACGCGTGTGTGTGTGTGCGTGTTGCGTGCATGGTGCTGTGCCACAGATTGCGAGGTGAACAAAGTTCCCTCCTGCAGAGCGCGGGCAGCCGTGGCCCGTTTCCGCGGGGAACCATGTGATGTGTTAATGTTTATCCCTGTGGGATTCCTGGTAGCGTAAATGATCCCATGTGCATGGAATTACTGAGTGGGTTTACCGCCCGGGAGCACTTTCCTTGTTCTGCTATTCGGGTGATTTGGATGATTACTGCACAATTAGTTTTGTCGTGAATATCTTGCCACAGAGAGGTTAGGTATGCTCCCGTTGTTTCATGTCCAACTCTTATCTGATGAATAAATACTCATTGAACTCTACTCTATGGTATTTCATTCAATTCTGCCATTTAAAAAAAACTTCCACAGACGTCAAAGCTAAAGAGTTTGAAATACACAAAACACAAAAAAAATAAAATAATACTACACATATTTGTGTAAGAAGCATACTTTGTGTATATATACATGCAAATACATTCATAGATAAATAAACAACCCAGCCTCAAGTGTAAATAGTGTACACAATGTACACAGAACAAAACATATTCTCTTCTCCAGTCTTTTGACATCCAACCAACGCTGAAGAGTTGTTGCGTAATGCAGAGTGGCAGCGTGTCCCTGTTACTGTTTTGTTTGTGTAGACAAGCACACCCTTGTAGCCTGCAGGAGGCTGCAGGAGGCTGCAGGGGGCTGCAGGAGGCGGCAGGCTGTGTCTGTAGACATCAGTGTTGCTTCAGGAGACATGGAGGACACCAGCGGCCGCATGTTCTGCTGTGGCTGGCTGTGGCGCCGCTTCTCCGTGGCCCAACGGAAGGAGGCCACCCAGATCCTGTCCCTGACCGGCCCAGTGGTGAGCAACCTGTTCTTCCCTTGTGCTGCACCCGCTGTAGACAGGCACCAGTCAAGCAGTGGCTGCTCCTACTTACTGGCTTCATCTTGTTTATCGGTTCCTTTGTCTGTATTTACATTACTACAACTCCATGCATTGTGTTCATGGATCATTTCTGTGTGTTTTTAAGATGGTTTATATATATCATTATATCATTATAAATACAACATTCTTCTTATTCTAATGATTGTACTATGATTGACACAAGTATAGTATCTTCATCGTATCTTATCGTAAGTCCTGCTCCGTTGAGCTCGAGGAGTTCATCTCCCCTGCTGAGCGTTCTCCGAGCAGCTGCTCAAATTGTTTGTGTCCCAAAAGAGACAAGCTTACAGTAATGGCAGTTATTAGGATGTTGGCTTAGTTAGGGCTATATAGGGCACGTATGATCAAACAAGAGAGAGATATCAATTGATGCATTTGCTACTATGACCATTTCCTCGTCATTTAGCTGACTCTTTTATTCAAAGAGTCCATGGCATTTGCCCTGCACTGTGATTTGCCACCATGAGTAGCAGCCCTACTAATCCTGCAGATAATACATGTACATGAAATTAGCATTCTGCTTGTTGTGGTCTCGCGCCCCCCACGCTAGTCCGATATAGACCACGCCTTGCACACTACATCAGCCACACGACTGAAAGCACCTGACAGTTGAAGGGATAGATCCTTCGTCCAATACGACAAACGTAGAAGAAGCTTGTGTCCAAAGTGACGTGCAGGGAGCAGGGAGGGACGGGGCTGCCTGACATGAGGCTCCAAGGTCCACGGACTGACCTTGTACTGATTGTGTTGGTGTTGTGGTATTGTTTACTGTTGTGCTGTTTCCTTCATTGTAGCTGTTGTCTCGAATCCTCGACTACTTGCTTCCCTTCGTGGTCACGATGTTCTGCGGTCGTCTGGGGAACGACGTGCTGGCCGGATACGGTTTAGCTAGTGCGGTGAGTCCTGCCACCGCGGGGCTCATTAGCGGCGACGCATGCTTCAAGTGTTGCTGGTGCCGCCGCTAACATGAGCGTTCGCATGATGTTCTGCCGCAGCAGGCTTCTGAAGTTCTTCTTTCCCGTTTTGTTCATTCCAGGTTATCAATGTTTCCATCGCATCGACTGGATACGGTCTGTCCCATGCAAGCGACACTCTCGTGGCCCAGGTTTGAAAGATGAAATGAAATGATATATAGAACAATACAATGACACCCCTCAACGATGCTAAACAGTCCTAGTTTGGTTTCCTTTTGTCTCCTGGGGTCGGGGTTCACCGGTCAGACGTTTGGGAGTCAGAACCTGCCTCGCGTCGGCGTGATTCTGCAGCGCAGTATTCTGCTGCTGATGCTGTTCTGTCTGCCCTGCTGGGGACTCCTCCTCAACACCCAGGCCATCCTGCTCTGTGCCGGACAGGTGCCCGAGGTTGCCAGGTAACCGACAGCACACCCCCTCCACCCTGTGGACCGGGCGGGGGGATGTGTACGAATGGCACCCGGGCCTTCAGGAGACAGGATGCGCACACAGCACAAACCTACCCAAGTGAAATAAAACACTTGCATTACCTAAAGTGGTATGACATAGTAAGGCCTTTTGGGATAAACAAATAGAAGGATAAGAACAATAATACATTCGTAAAACTGCTCTGTTTGTTTGTCTTGTTATATCAAATGATTATTTTGACCTAAAAGTGATCTAATTGTGAAATGTGTTCAATCACTTAATCTTGCCCAAGCGATGCTGAGCTGACTTCTCAACTTTATGCAATGACAATAACGTTGACTCTCATCTCATCATCTAATGTAATTTGTGTTGTAGAATAGCCCAAGTGTACGTCGAGGCCTACATCCCTGCAGTCCCAGTGAGTCAACGGCTCTCTCACATGGTCACCACACTGGTCACTGGCTGCTAGAACAAGTGGAACCCTTGAATGACCTCGTTACCAAATGCTTTCTTGCAGGCACTGTTTCTACACCGACTACATGTGTCTTACCTGCAAAACCAGGTACTAAACCTCATTCAACGTTCAAACACTTTCACACCCCCTACGTTGATGTGTTGCGTGTAACTGTGTGTGTGTGTGTGTGTGTTTTCTCCACTCAGGGTATTATCAGGCCTCAGGTGTACATGGCAGCACTAGCTAACTTGGCTAATCTTCTCACCAACTTCCTCCTGGTTAACTGGCTGGATCTGGGTCTCAAGTAGGCTCACACACATTGGTTTTTCTAATCTGAACACGCACACACACACACACACACACACCCATATAGTATCTGAGGCCTACAAGTTAAAGGGGCTACATGTTGGATCAGAGATCACTTTAAATTGCTAATATATGAACAGTTTGTAATTTAAAGGGGACTTACTATGGCACCAGGTGTGAGTGCCATTGAGAAACCAACATACCCACATGTGTCCAGTTTCTACCTGGGCCCAACCAGGCCCACACCTGCACTTCTGAGTATTCGCATCATCTGAGCTGCAGCTGCTATCTTTGTGCTCCTCTGTTTGCCTTCCAGGGGATCTGCTGTTGCCAACAGCCTCTCCGTGATTTACCTCTGCACCTTCATGTTTGTTTACACCTGGAGGAATAAATTACACGTGAGCACATGGAAAGGTACGAGACGATTATTACAGCCCAGATTTCCTCATACGTCCAAACGTACACAGCAAGCGCACTCGCCATTTGAGATCCTAGACTTTGGAACGGCTATGTCGCGCATAATCAGTAACTTATTTCAAAGCACTTCTTAAAACACTGTGTTTTACGTGATGCTGTCTGTGTGTTTTGTTTATTTATTCACTATTTATTTATTTATCTTTTATTGATTTGTTATGATAGTTTTTTAGAGGGGATGGGCGGAGGGCTTTGGAACCTTATGGATTTGGAAGCTTTTATTCTTCCTTGGTGTGTGTGTGTGTGTGTGTATCTGCGCGCGTGTGTGGCGATGAGCAGCTCTCCATCGCCCTCTACAGGCTGGTCTGCAGAGTCGCTGCAGGAGTGGGGCTCCTACATGAGGCTGGCCCTGCCCAGCGTCATGATGACCTGCTTTGAGTGGTGGATCTTCGAGTCCGGGGGCTTCCTCGCTGGTCAGCATGTTTGGCGCACACATGATGCTGATAATGCGTCGTAAACCACAGTGATTATTGCTGTTTCTGGAGCTCCATGTAAGCATTAATGTGATATGACTTTTGACGTTTAACCAGGGTTACTGGGGAAGAATGAGCTGGCTGCCCAGCATGCGCTCATGATGGTATCTTTCCTCAGCTACATGGTAGGGTATTCATACTACTACTACTACTACTACTACTCGTATTACTACACTGCTACACACCTATGCAACAAACGCTGCTCTCCAACTACGACCATCACACTGTTATCCAAAGCCACTTTGTAAGTAGTATGCAAGTCGTAAACAGTATGTGGATGGTGACAGCAATATGTATAGATATCGACTATATATAGACTATATATACGTAATATTGCTATATAACAATATATCGCTATATTGCTATGATGGCGTCCTTGGGTCACTTGAATATCAATTAAAATGAGTCATTAAACTTCACCACAGATGCCTCCTGTCCCCTACGTCCTTGACCACAGATGCCTCCTGTCCCCTACATCCTTGACCACAGATGTCTCCTGTCCCCTCCGTCCTTGACCAAAGACGCCTCCTGTCCCCTACGTCCTTGACCACAGATGCCTCCTGTGCCCTACGTACTTGACCACAGATGCCTCCTGTCCCCTACGTCCTTGACCACAGATGCCTCCTGTCCCCTCCGTCCTTGACCACCGATGCCTCCTGTCCCCTCCGTCCTTGACCACAGATGCCTCCTGTCCCCTCCGTCCTTGACCACAGATGCCTCCTGTCCCCTACGTCCTTGACCACAGATGCCTCCTGTCCCCTCCGTCCTTGACCACAGATGCCTCCTGTCCCCTCCGTCCTTGGTCACAGATGCCTCCTGTGCCCTCCGTCCTTGACCATAGATGCCTCCTGTCCCCTACGTCCTTAACCACAGATGCCTCCTGTCCCCTCCATCTTGACAGATCCCGCTGG
>OMOU01090894.1:0-14919 GCA_900312585.1 Malacocephalus occidentalis
CTTGTTATTATTTAGCTTCCCCCTGCTTGTCTTTCTTGTGTTCTGTTCCTGTCAACCATGTTTGTAGTTGTCTGTCATTTTTGTAGTCTGTGCTGTTCTGTTTCCCTGCCCTTGATTGTTGTCAGCTGTCGTCAATTCCCTCGTTAGTCTCCCTACTTAAGTCTGCCCCAGTCCTGTGTTCCTTGTCTGATCCTACTGTGTGTTAACGTCGTGAGTACCCTGCCTGTTACCCTGCCTGTTACCCTACCTGTTACCCGCTACCCGTTACCCGCTACCCGTTACCCGTTACCCGCTACCCTGCCTGCTACCTGTTACCTGCTACCCTGCCTGCTACCTGTTACCTGCTACCCTGCCTGCTACCTGTTACCTGCTACCCTGCCTGTTACCTGCTACCCTGCCTGTTACCTGTTACCTGCTACCCTGCCTGTTACCTGTTACCTGCTACCCTGCCTACTACCTGCCTACCCTGTTACCTGCCTGTCCCAGACTTATTAAATACCTCCTTTGCAAGTACTCGTGCTTCCCGCATTTGGGTCCTTCTCCCCCACCTACACTACCCGGTGTGACACTGTTAGTCATCAGCTTATATTCATTTTATTATTATTTGTTACTATACAGTAGATATAACCATACAAAAGATAACTATACCAAAGATAACCATATAAAAGATATAACCATACACAAGATATAACCATACACAAAATATAACCATACACTAGATACAGTGAGGTTTGTTGTGTGTGTGTGGCTAGGTGTGGCTATGCGTGCGTGCGTGTGTGGGCAGTTCACTGCCCAGGGGAGTGATCAGATTCATAATCCATGGCCCTGGAAATGACCATATGTGGGACCATTCACTGTTCGTGTGAATGATCATAGTCATATCATCCATGGCCCTGGAAATGACCATATGCGGGACCGTTCACTTGTTCATGTGAACGGTCAATCGTGGAATCCGTGGGTCGTAGAAATAACCCCCCTTTTGTTCTTTCCCTGTTTCTGGAAAGAGGCAGCTCATTGTACATTCTTCAATATCTGGGCAGGCATAATAATACGCAGCATCTGGGCAGATGAATTCTAACTAGGATAACCTTAAAACACAACACAAATATTCAACCTTATAACAACCTTTCATTGAGTTATCGGCGATAACATGGTAAAATAATCAAAACAAAAATAATAAAATTACATAAAATAAAATGAAAATAAAAAAATGACATCAAATGAAATAAAATAAAAAGATTGTTAAGGGTTACTAACCGACTGGCATTAGAAACATGGTGGGGTGTGAGTGAGGGATCCAGTCGGGGGTAGTGTTCGATACGTTTGTGTGTGGTATTTCGTTAGTTAGTTGATGAGATGAAGGAAGCGTACTACACCCAACACAGGGAAAACTATTGTGGCCAATTAAGCATGCTACACCTAACATAGGGGCCCCTATGGTGGTGTGCCCACCCCGCTTTTGGAGTATGGACTGCTCAAATAGTTCGATCTAGTTCAGTTCCCATATCTCCTCTGGAACGCTTCTGAATTCTGATGTTCATCCCAGTTTGCATATCTGGGTTTCAGCTCAAAGTGAACGTTCCCTTTCTTTGGAAAGGAGTTTTGTCCTGTGCGCCTATACTGAAACTGAGGGTGGCCGCTGTGGTCACTCCTCCAGTTCTCCCACCCCCCCTGTTCGTGGTGGGGTAAGCGTGGAAGGAGGTGTCATTCTGCCACTCACTCTGTGTAGAGGTACCGTACTGCCTTCAAACGTGAGCTCTGCATTGTCCTCAGACTGAATGCCGAGGGCCCTCAAGCCTTCCTCCAGGGTTTCCGCGGGGTCTTAAAAAGTCTAAAATTAGAAAATCAAAATTTAAGGCCTTAAAAAGTCTTAAATTCGCTGAACTATTTGTTCTAGGTCTTAAATAATTGCAAACAGGTCTTAATTTTGCTACACATTGATGTAACGCTACCTGAAATGCTCCCGCAGCGCTTTAGAATGGCTTAATTTTTCTTTTCCGTGTTTTGTGCTGATGTTCGACGAAAGTCTGAATCACACCACCAAAACAAAACAGCTGGACCTGCATGTACGTTTTTGGGAGGGCGGGCAGGTCAAGATACCTGGGATCCCAGTTCATGGGGCATGCAACAGCTGAGGACTTATTGAAACTTATTGAAAGTAAGTAAATGTTTACTGTCACGTTTATCAGCAAAAGGGTGATTAGAGTGCTCTTTTCTGTAGTATTAAGTGGATTGTCACCCATTTATCATATTTTCATATTGTTCCTACTCCCTGTTGAACATCATGGTTTCTGCCTCCCTTAGCCGTCACTGTGCTAGGTGGCTATTTTGCAAGAAATAATTCAATTGTATTCAGTTAAACTTAATTTATATAACAACAACAGTAGGAAGGAAGAAACCTTGAGCAGATCCATGGCTAAAAGGGAATGACCTATCTGCCAAGGGCTGGATAGTTGTCTAGTGAGACAAATGTGTTGTGCATAACATAGGCCTACATATGGTTCCATGAGGCATAGTAAAAATATATCGACATGGAATATACACAATTAATCGAAAAAGGAAGGGGGCCAGCATTCACAGTATAATGTATCCCTGCCAATTTCTTGGTTAATTTTAAACACCAGAAATACCAGAAATAATAAGATTATGTCTGAATGAATGTTTTTTTTCTTCCTCAGGAGTGTGTGGACCCCCTTGACCTGAGGAGACTGGTGTCCATTTCAATGGATGGGCCCAATGTCAATTTAAAATTCTTTAAAAAAAGAATATGGAGAAAGGTATGGGGGTTCTCAACTGTGGACTCCACACATTACACAATGCAGTCAAAAGTGTTTTTTACATGTGGCAAGTGGAGAAACTGCTGAGAGCCATTCACACATTATTCCACAATGTGCCAGCGAGAAGAGAAGATTACACTGCTGTGACCAAGTCCACCATCTTCCCTTTGTCTTTCTGTGGTCATCTGTGGCTTGAAAACCAGCCTGTGATAGAGAGGGCTCTTGAAGTTTGGCCGTCACTCACACAGTACATGGATGCAGTGATAAGAAAACAACTTCCAAACCCTGGGACAGCATCCTTTGATACAAGAAGGACACTCTCATCTTGGCCAAGTTACACTTCTCCTTGACTATTACCAGGCTTTTCAGTCCTTTTTTGAAGAAGTATCAAACAGATGAGCCAGTGATGCCTTTCCTCGGCAATGACCTGGCTGAGTTAATCAAGGTAGTGATTTATACATATAGCTCTGTACATTATCATCATTCCATTAATAGGAATCATGATGTAATGCTATATATGGCTTTATATTTTTATAAATGTGGATACAAGGTACTTCCATTTACTTTTGAGATTATCTTTTGGCAGAGTCTACTGAGACGCTTCATTAAGAGGGAGCTCCTCCAGGACAAGAAGAACTGGCTCCAACCAAAGGATATTGACATCGGCTTGGGTGCAGTCAGTCCTCAAGGTAGTGTGGTGATTTAGAAAGATGTTCAGCAGCAGCAAGTATCATTTTACTGTACAAATTATTGACTGCTGTATTCCCATGTCCAGAGCAGGAAAATTGTTGAGCTCAGAGTCCTTGAGTTTAGAAGAGACTGCATGCAGGGACTTACAAACATCGTCAGGAAAATGCAGGAGAAGAGCCCTCTCAAATATGCAACAGTTAGGCAGATGGCATGTCCGGACCCCTCTGTCATGTTCAGAGACCCAAACAAGTGCAAGAGGCAGATTAAATGACTTGTTCAGACATTTCTGCAGGACAAACAACTGACAGGAGGTGTTCATGCTGGTAGGAATAGTCGTAGAAGAGACTTCTAACAAAAGTAAGATGGCAGCACAGAGAAATATTTTGAATATTTGAATAGTGCTGTTTAGACAATCTGTGTTATATGGCCAGACTTTTTTCCTTGATGTTTAATTTCACACATCAAATAGCAAATAGCAAGTTTATCCCTTTCAATAGGCTTATTTATTTTTCTATTCAGGATCATATTTTTGAGTGCAGATCTCTTACTTTTGTCATGTTCATGGTTAAACACCTGTTCTGTGTGCAATGGCTGACTTGATATTGAAATAGGGTTTGACATTGTCCACCATTATAAACAAATGTAGATACAGTAGCAATTATGCTCATTATAACCATTATAGATTGTTGATTTATTGTAATGATTCATAAATATATATACATTTCACTTTTTTGACTTTTCCCCTAAAACAAGTGACAAAGTCACTGTCATTCTCCAACAATTTGAAACCTTCCTGTCTGTTGAGTGCAGAAGTGAGGAGTTCCTTTCCTTCCCAAAAGTCACAACCCGGAGCTTTTTTCTTTTTGCCAGAAGCTTCTGTTTTTGTCTCATGGACAGGCCACTGTTGAGAGAGGCTTTTCTGTGAATAAAGAAATCGAAACCTGCAACATGCAAGAAGACACTTTAATAGCACAGGGCTGGTATGTGACTACGTCACTTGACACGGGGGTGTTACCAAAGTCCCCCTGGCGAAAGAACTCCAGTTCGGTGGCATCAGCCAGGACCAGGTACCGTCTCTACCTCGAGACGGAAAAAAAGAAGAAGGAGTCCCTTGCACAGGGCCAAAAAAGAAAGGCGGCAGAGGATTACTTGGAGGAACTCAAATAAAGGAGGAACACTGTACAAACAGTTGCTCAAACTCTTTCCACAGATGCAGACACAATTGCAGAGAAGGCTGAGGGCAAGGCCGGCAGTCAGATGGCTCAGCTAATAGCCAAGTCAAACGCTCTGAGGAGGGCCAGCAAGGAGAAAGCAGCTGAGCTCAAGAACATTGAGGAGGAGATTCATGCCAAGGGAGAGGAGCTGAGATTTATGTAGTCCACACACACACACACAAATACACGCATCCGCAACCTCACACCAAGATGTTTGTATGTTGTTGTTTCTTTCTGTAGTTCAGCACTTTGTTCATTTCATTAAATTAATTTGCTTTGCAAGTATTTTTGTGACTGCATTTTCTTTGTATGTTGTTGTTTTATTACGTCGTGATATAGGTCTTAAATTTAATTCATAATGGTCTTTAAAAGGTCTTAAATTTGACTTGGTGAAACCTGCAGAAACCCTGTCCTCGTATGTGTCAGCTGAGCGGACAACGGTTTCCCACGTGGTCTGGGCGGTCCTTTTGACCTCCCCTATGGTAAGCCTGTTTTGCTCACACACAATGTTACACAGAGGGGTGGAGATTACATCTCTAAGGTAGTCAAGGACACTGGCTTGTTTGCTATCGGGGTCAAACCACTCTATCTTTTGCAATATAGTTAAGCTGACGCATACGCAATGGTGGCCTATCAGTGGGCTGTCTGCTTCCATCTTATGTGTGGCTGCATCGGGCACTGCTAGGGAAAGGGGACTCATTCTCTGATGGAGAATCACTTGTGGTACCACTACTGTATGAACTACAGCACAGAGACAGGTTGCACCGGGAAGGGCCAGTGACTTGCAAGTCGCTACTCTCTTCTCCAATTCCAGTGGATGTTACTAATGCTAGTAGTTGTTAATGCCCCTCAAGGCTGCCTTTGTCTCAAACGCCGCTTAGCAGCTCGATTGAGTGTTTGGCAATTATTCTATTAGCAATCATTTACCATTTAGGAACTCTGGTCCCACCAACACTGTATTACTCCCCTGCTCCTGCTTTAGTATTCTACTGACTTCCTGAAAACCCACGAACTTTGCTCCTCACACCCAAACTGTCAAGTTATATGCAAGTTTATTGGTCAAAGCCAGCGATATCACGCCTCACACGGGGCACAAAATATGCACTCACACTGTTAGTTATGAGCTTATAATGAATAACAATCCTAGAAAAGTATTCATTATTAAAATGTTAAAAAAGTATTAATCCAATAACAGGGGACCACCCTGGAATCAAGGACCAATAACTAAACAATGGAGTCAGTCTCATATCTTGTACCAAAACTAGTAAAGTAGAATTATGATTAATCAATTAATAATTCATAATAACTATATCAATAACTTGGGATGGTGAAGGCTTTGGAGTTATTTACGTGACAGAGGCTGGCTTCAACACAATATCCAGACAATAACCACCACAGCTGTAATACAAGGAGATTTATTAGCAAAGAAGATTGGGCATAGTCATTCATTTGTTTCCATACAGTAGATATAACCATACACTAGATATAGTGAGGTTTGTTGTGTGTGTGTGGCTGTGTGTGTGTGTAAAACAGAAAGGTGGGTCTAACCAAGGGAACTACGTGATCAGTGAGTGACTAGGCGGGAGGATTCTACTTCTAACCAACATCAGAACACTAAACGAGATACATGCCTGTGTTAGTACCCAAAAGGGAGAGGGACATTAGACCATTAGATCGACAATGAATACATCAAACGGGTTCACAATATCAACTGGTAATATTAATAAACGCGTAAGCATACCATCATAAACACACTTCTAACTCTACCTTGCTGCGGTCGCGTGGTTAGCGATCGTGAAGACGGCTCACTTTTAGTCAATTAACTCAGTTCATTGCGTTGCACACGGGCGGGGTGCACCCAGGTGGCTGTTTCTTTCCAACCGAACTGCCCCGAGTGGGGTAGCCGGGTCAGCCTTGTCGGAGGCGGTAAGCCTTTCAAACAAACCATGTTGAGTTTGTTGGGGTTGTGCTCTTTGCTTTGCCGGGAGTCGCCCGTCTGGTGATCGCGGGGCTCGTGGACGATCTGGACCATGAACTAGGCCTCGTTCGGGGATCTGTGTGGAGACGATGGCCCAGGTCCTGCTCGGCGATGGCACGTCGATGTGGCGTTCAGGTTGAGCAGCGGCGTCGTCGGGACGGGATTTCGAAAGGGGCTTCTTTTGCCTTCTTTTCCTCCGACAATACTGCGTGGTTCGCAGGGAAACGACCGATGCTACTGGTTATTCTAGACTTAAGCTAACGGAACATCGCAATACAGCTCGGCTGGTAGAGTCAAAACAAACGAGGTACTTTGTCCTCACTGAGCTTCTTAGGTCTAATAACCATATAATTACCATTATACGCACGAAACGGAGCGGGCGTTGGGCTGGGTCAGATGCAGGACCGACTTCTTGGCAAGTCTGGGTCCAACGGGTAACACAACCGGGGAGCCCGGTGGTACAAAACAGTGTTACCGAACGGAAGGGTAGGACTGCGGGCTGCGCGCTGGTTACATGAATGCGCCTATTGGTCCAGGTATTGGTGTGATCTTATTGGATCATCCTTTTAACCTCCGCCTTCGGGTCGGTCTTCAGTGTGAGTCGGGACCGAGGCCTCGAATTGTTGGCCCCAGGTGGTTACTTCACGCATTATGTTCCCTGTGTTGTCCCTTCTTGTAAATAGAAATTAATTCTTTTGCATATTGGTTTCTGTGCATTGTGTGGTTGCCCCCTCTCGTACTATACCCATTGCCTTATTTTGCGCCCTGCTACTCCAAGCAACCAGAAGGCGTAGGCATCCACCCAGAGACTCAAAGAAAGCTGGATACTCTGAACTGCTGTTTGGTGCATAAGCACACAACAGTCAGAGCCTTCCCCCCAGCGACTTGCAGTCGCTTGGAGGCGACCCTCTCAATTTGCGGGGTTCAGCCAGGGACTTGTGAGTATCCCCACACCCGCCCGGCACCTCACACCCTGGGCAACTCCAGAAAAGGAGAGAGTCCAGCCGCTCTCAAGGACCAGAACCAGTGCTGAGCATGGAGGCGAGCCCAACCATATCTAGTTGGTACCACTCCACCACCTGCACCAGCTCCTTCCCCGCCAGCGAGCTGAGAACCAGTTGGCAATGCCAGGGGTCTGCACACCCAGGACCCCACCTTTGCTTGCCGCCTTGTTTAAAATGCACCCGACCCCAATGACTCTCCCTGCAGGGATGAGCCAACAAGGAGGCGGCTCCACTACATCTTCTTGGGCAGAGCCCAGCCGGGCCCGGGCCTGGCCACCAGACGCTTGGCGACAATCTCCCCTCCCAGGTCTGGCTTCAGAAGGAGGCCCCAGTATCCCTTGTCCGGGTGAGGTGACGCAGCTATTGGGATGCCTTTTCACACGAAGGTCTTTGAATCGCTCTTAGTGTGGCCCCTCCCCTGGTGAAAACCGTTCTTGGGTTAAAACAAATAAAAGTGCTTCATTGGGATTCAATATATCCTGCTGTAGCATTGTCGGCGCTACATGCCACATGAATGTGGCTTTTCTGGGGCTCCTCCAAAGGACACAGGCAGGATGGTGGTGAATAATCGAGTTTACTGTAGAAGTTGTAGTTGGTTGTGGACAGAGCCGGTGGTAACTGCGAGCATGCTAGCGCTCTCCTGAGTGTGTGTGCTGGTGCCTGACTTATCCTGTGGTGCACTGATTTGCCAATGTAGCACAGGCTTGCAGCCCCACCCCCCCAGACTCTAACTGGGCCAGGTGAAGCCAATTAAGCCAGCCACCAACGACACACACTCCCACAGTGAGGTTTTCATATGACATTGACAGGGCCATGTCTAAACACTGCACTAAACACTGGACACAGAAATCAATAGTAATGCAAAAAAAACCTCACAACTCACTGCTACATTTTATAGTCAGGTCGTACTAATCTGTATTTAATGTTACGGCCATCAGCTCTAGATAAGTGGTACATTGAAGCTATATGGGCCTTGAATCATAGTGTGAAACTGAATTTGTTATATTTAAAATGTGAGAAGGCATGAACAAGAGTACATGAACAATAGGGATTACAATTCCAGGCTTGTAAACTACATGTCTCCATCTTCTGGAAGACGACAAATGGAGAAAAACATCAAAAATCAAAGCAACATTTCTAAGCTGATGAATAGCAATGCCTCTGCCTCTGCGTGTGTGTGTGTTGTTATCAGCACGTGGACACGTGGTCCTTCGATGTGTTTGCCCTGAACGACGCGAGTGGAGAGCATGCGCTGAAATTTATCTTCTACGAGTTGCTCACCAGATACGACCTCATCAACCGCTTCAAGGTAAGAACACACACACTCCTAGCTCACCCTTCCTTCTTATTTCCTTTTATCTCTTCCTCCCCAGATGACTGTATGCATTCTGTCTTCCGTGTTTGTGTCTGTGTGTGCATTTAATGGTCACATACACCAAAGAATCAAATATCCACGCTATTTACAGTTTTACAACAAGAGGAGCAGGGTTTTTTTGTTTTGTTTTTATGTTTTTTGTTTTGGAATATAATAATCAAGTTGGCATTTCAACAACAGGGCAATATAATGAATGTAGTATCAAGCTATGTGCATGGGAATGGGCAGTGGGGGGGGGGGCCCTATGAGTCCTCTAACTCTCCTGATGGCCTGCTGAAAGAAACTCCATTTTAGACTCTCTGTTCCAGTGTGCTTGTGGAGGCGCTTGCCTGACCGCAGAAGTTGGAACAGGTTGTTGTTTGGAGCCAGAAAGAGTCTTAATATTCTTAGGGTTGTACCAGCCATCCTCTCCACCCTTGGATTTCCCTGATTCTTCCATCCTGTCCGCTCGGAAAACAGTACTCGGAAGTCGGACAAATGACTTGATCCGGCACCAGCGGTTTCAGCCATGCTTCCGTCTGGCAAAAAATATTACAGTCCCTTATGTCCCGTTGGAATGGAATTCTCGCCTTGATATCATCCAATTTATTTTCAAGAGACTGGGCATTAGCTAGAAGGATGCTGGGCAGAGGTGGACGATCAAAGTCAAAAGTCAAAGTTCTTTTATTTGTCAAATGTGCTATATTGACATACAGCACAGATGAAATTACATGCCTCTCAGGCCCAGGTGAATTAGTGAAAATAAATAAATAGACAATCTAAAACAGTGAAGACAATCTAAACAGGAAAGACAATCTAAACAGGAAGACAATCTAAACAGGAAGACAATCTAAACAATGGACAGTCTAAACAAATGGACAGTCTAAACAAATGGACAATATAAACAGATATACAATATGAACAGAGTGCCTGGACTCTCAGTCTGTGTCGAACCCCCTCCTTTTCCCTCTGTTCTTTCTTCTTCGTTGCCCTGGAGATGCGTCGCCGCTGTTGTTGTGGCTTACTCATACTATCTCCGCCGAAGAGTGTATCTTGTCTGTATGTTATCGGTGCCGATACATTTGTGCAAAAGATGTACAAAAAGAATACAAATACAAAGCCATCAACAACAAACGATACTTTTTCTAGTTGCAACCAGTGTCAAAGTTGTGTTTAATCTAGGGCTTGTCAATCGATTACGATATTTTGACTGATATTTGACAATCTGGCAGCCTACCCATACAACCTTTGAATAGAGGGGCCAAATATGAAAATGTAACAATGGGTTTAGAAATGGCTATCCACCTGTTTGTGTCTCATCACGTTTCTATATCTATAACATTTTGCATTGTTTTTATTTGAGACTGAGCCTAAACCTACCTCTAGTGAAATGGCTCTTTCTTTGCTCTACTTCATTTTATGAATCAAATCTTGACTCAGGTACTCATCATGTGTGTTGGTGGTGTGCGCTCTACATAACACACTGTAGATTTCAGGTGGAAATGAAATCTTCCATTTATGCTGTGTTATAGCTTTATTCTCTCAGACCCATTAAAATTCACGTTGATCATGTGGCATCTTTATTGTGTTCCCAAGATGACAGACCATAGTCCTTGTAGTTGTGGAGATGTACTCTATTTACTTTGGGTAATTGGGTGTTATGTAATTTCAAAAAAAAGAAAGAGGCCTAATGATGAAGGAAGGGTCGATTTTTGGGATGTGTTAAGGGTATTTGTGTTGGGATGTGTTAAAGATTAATGTTATTGGATGTGTAAAGTGTAGATGTGTTGAGATGTGTTAAAGATAAATGTTATTGGATGTGTTAAAGATAGATGTTATTGGATGTGTTAAGGGTAACTGTCAGATCAAGAGCGACACCCATATATATTGAATAGGATTCACCCTGGTTCTTTTTCATACTTTCTGCTAAATGTAGTATGTATGTATGCTATTTGAATCTGTGCACTGAGCAAACGCAAAATCAATGTCTCGTGTTCCTGTTTTCAGCACATTAACATACTGTGATCACACTGATCTTATCGTGTTTGTTCCAGATCCCCATTTCGGCTCTGGTGTCCTTCGTGGAGGCCCTGGAGGTGGGCTACAGCAAACACAAGAACCCCTACCACAACCTGATGCACGCCGCGGACGTCACGCAGACCGTGCACTACCTGCTGCTCAAGACCGGCATCATGGTGAGAATGCTTCAGAAGTGTAAGTTTGAAGTTCTAGTCCAGTATCCGGTGGTGGTGGTTCTGGAAGTACTGGTCGTAAGCGGGTCCAACAGCAGAAGAGCCACAATGCGTCATATCGTAGAAATGGCCACGCACATGGAAAGGATTGTATTTTATACAGCACAACGACCCACACGGTGATTACATCACTCCTCATCTCTCTAAAGACCGACCATGACCCTGCCTGTCGAATGCACACACACAATGGTGAATAATGTCAAGTGTCAAGTGGCATCGTTACAGCAGCGGATATAGTGGTTTCTGGCAGAGAGCATGCTATACAGCCTGCTGGAGTCCACCCCACTGAGAGTGGAGGCATATGAACAGAAGGCGATCTGAACAGATATGTCCAAACCTTTCATGGTAGTAATACAGGCCGGTCTCTCACGGAGGGAGAGGAGTTGGCAGTGAGCACGGTGTCCTCAGGCGACGGTAAAATGGGGGGTGCAGGACAAAACGTGGCCACACAATATTGCTGACTCGCATGGATAAACGTAACATCCTCCTCAGCAAGACCCCGGAGCGGCCCACACCTGAGAAGGCAGCTGCCTCCAAAAAAGTTGGATGAAAAGGAAGTCAGGCCTGTGCTCCCCCAGAAGGCCCAGCGTCCTGCCATCCGTTCAGACGGCTTACTATCGGCCAGACCTTGTATAGAGCAAAGCCGGCTGGCTCGTCGTGGAAAGTTCCAAGGTGTTCAGAAGGTGGGCTTTGAGTGCCACATACTTCTTCCACTGCAGGTTGTTTTCAGGAGACTCACTGCTCACTTGTGACATCCGTGGTGATCTCCTGCCATGTAGTTGCTCCTCTGTCTGGGCCAACCATGCGGAAACTTGCAATTCCCAGAACTCCAGCAGTTGTAGAATGGAGAATGTGCACACACACAACTGTCTGGTGAATGATGTCCTCAAATACAGTCTTTAAAGTCTTTAAAGACATAAAGTTCAAGTTCAAAGTTCTTTTATTTGTCAAATGTGCTATATTGACATACAGCACAGATGAAATTACATGCCCCTCAGGCCCAGGTGAATTTGTGAAATAAAAGACACAGTAAACACTAAGACAATCTAAACAGTGAAGACAATCTAAACAGTGAAGACAATCTAAACAGTGAAGACAATCTAAACAGGAAGACAATCTAAACAATAAACAATGTCCTCGTGCAGTAGTAGCAGCAATACTAGTCTAGTAGTAGGTATAGGAGGTGTTCTTAAAAAAATACTGGCTTTAAACTTTCAAGAACAAGTTTTTCAGAGAGGGCGCTGGAGGTGCGTTTAGAGGTCTTGTCACAACATCCAGAGATTCAAATTGCAATAATTATCAGTCAGGCCTTGGCTGGGCATCAGTTGATTTCCAAATATGGGCGCAAAACTTTCAAGGGGCTTGAGGGCCGACTGATCTGCAGAGAGAAACCATTTCTTCCCCAATCAGCCCATTAAGCAGAGTATAAACTCGGATTATAGATGTTGTTATTCCCCACTTTTCTCCTTGTAGTATTAGTTATGTCCTCTCAATGTACTATTTAGACATTTGGGAAATGCTTATATCCAAAGCAACTTACAGGGAATAAACACCACGTTCATGGATAGGCTGTGGACATTAGGATTACATTGGAGACGTTTGTGTGTGTGTGTGTGTAATACGTCTTTTTGGGAAGAGCCTTTATGTTACACTTTGTTTAGGAAAGATAAATAAATTGAAGGTCGCTGACATCATTGGAAAGACAGCAACGTAGCATGAGACAACATCATTGAAACATAGCCCAACAGGTATTTAGCATTGTGTAGCATCGTGCATGTTCATACGTCCCGGCACATTGCCTAGCAACCACCTAGCAAGCATGAGTGTGTTTTCTATATTCTCTTCAAATCTTACTGTACCGTCAGCGATGTATTGTTATTTCACTCTTTTGGCAAATTTAACTAATTGTAACAAATGCCCTAAATGTAAATGTAATTATTCATGCTTGAGTTGCCATGAATAAAATAAAATACAAACTTTGTCAAACCCAATTATGGCAGAAAAATATACACTATCCTGAAAAAGTGTATCCTGAGAATGTTCTTTTTCGTCATCTTTTTCAAGAGTGTTTAATTTTCAACAGAATTAATCTGAATGACCAGAATGATCCTGTGAAATCTCAGTTTCAATCTTTTTGTCCAATCCAAAGCAAACAGCTTTGAACACAACAGAACACAACCATTGTGTAGCCTTGGCACCGCTGTTGCTACCGCTGTTTCTAACCACTGTTGCTAGCACTTGCTGCATCCCCTCTCATCCCCCGGCTCCGCATCCACAACCTCTTCCAGTAACGTCTGGACTCAACCTGAGCCAAGAAGCTGACCTCGGGGCGACACCCGCTCCCACGTACACACTTCTGCCCTTCCCCTTCCATTTGCCTCACAAAGAAAAAACAAGGTGTGTAAGAGCTGAGCAGGGCCATGCATTTCTTCTTGGGCCGTGGCTGGACGTGTGCCACACATTGACATCTTGTTTTAAATCTCCCCAATCCCCCTTTCCCCTCAGTCCCCACTTTTTTGATTTACTCCAACGGTGAGCGGTCTGGAGTCCTGTAAATATGCCTGCTGTGTTTTATGGAGGGCTGCAGTTGCTAACCTTTTATCACATGACACTTAACAAGGTTCAGGAAAACACGTGTGTTCCATTCGGGGGGTTTGAAACGACCTTCGGCAATCCAGGACCAGGACAGATTTATGTGTGATACAAGTCACGCCGGGGCCAAATAGTTGGTGGACTTGGCTTGGCTTGTGGCGGCGCGCTACAAAGCTGTGAAAACAGTCCTGATTGACAAAGACACTTCAGATGATGCACTGATGCAGCTGGCACGCATGCTGACTGTTTCCTGTTAAAGCCTGAATTATACGGACATCCATCGTTCAGGCTCAGGGGTCCTGTGTACGGGCCGTTAAATATTTTCGGTGCTGCTAGGTGAAAAGTCGTAATTTTACATTTGTTGCAGTGAATATCTGCCATTGTCATTAGGTAACATAAAACTGAAATGTATATTAAACAGTAAGCATTATTCGTGAATATATATTCATGCTAGTTGTTCTGACTACAGTTGCTAAAGATAACAAGCAAATAATACTCATGTAGCCATGGCAACAATATATCCCCCAGCATATTAGCCTTGTATATCATCAAACCTTATATTTATTTTTGCGGCAAACAAAATGAACTACTAACGCCAAACAAAGGTCAAATGTCATATTGCAGGACCACTGACCTAACACTGGTCAAGCGATGTATGTGTGTTGCATCACATGATCTAATAATGGACATGCATGGTTTACATTACATTCATCTTAAGACATTGATGACTTATGCATTGTCAGTCAGAGATATTCACCAGTTATTTTGTTTAGTTTTTCCAAATGTAATAAAATTTGATGTAAAATATGTGAACAATGATGTAATCTTTTTCATATATTTTGATTATGAATCAAAACAAATATCTCCCTCTTGCTGTCCCTTCCGCCCCTCTCTCCTCTCCTCCACCTCACTCTCTCTCTCTCCCCCTCCACCTCTCTCTCTCTTTCTCGTTCTCTCTCTTTCCCCCCCTCCATCTCTCTCTCTCCCTCTCTCTCTCCC
The DNA here is from genome assembly GCA_900312585.1 of Malacocephalus occidentalis. NCBI lineage: Eukaryota > Metazoa > Chordata > Actinopteri > Gadiformes > Macrouridae > Malacocephalus > Malacocephalus occidentalis. The sequence continues at coordinate 14,861 of OMOU01090894.1, forward strand.
CCCCTCCATCTCTCTCTCTCTCTCTCCTCCTCCATCTCTCTCTCTCTCCCCCCTCCACC
>OMOU01090972.1:3185-15015 GCA_900312585.1 Malacocephalus occidentalis
GGGGGGGGGTAATGGGAGTTCAAGGAGAAGAAGGCCAGTCAGGTGATGACGTGTGATTGACCTTTGTGTGACTAATTGCGGCCCAAGTCCACACAAATCTCTCCTGCTCAAACAGTAGCCATTGTGTCACGCCGATTTAGCATATTTCAGCATTAAGTCTGACTCGAACTGGCTGGTTATGGAGGCTACATGATTCTGTCTCTCCCTCTCCATGACAGTGGGATGGTTGGAGACTTTACAAATCACAGGACCTGGCTGACAGCTACAGCGAAGCGAATCCAATCTGCCCCACTGACTTCCACCCAGTACCACACATGGTCTATTGCGCTCCTCGCTTGTCTCTCACAAAGAAAGGCATCATCTTCAGCTCAACAGATTTAAATCAGATATTAGTTGCTCCAAATCAATTTGGGATCACAGTTTGACAGTGACAGGCACTGTCTTTGATACAGATTCCCTGTTTGAGAATAGCATCTAGGGTTGTATGGGAAAATATGATAAAATAAGAATCGGGATTCTTATCTTAAATAATTTTTGTAAAACGATTTGTGTGCAATATTGTTCAGTTAATCAGTTGATACCATTTTAAAATATAAAAAGAATATATTATACACACTTGACTCTGCTTTCATAATTTGCAACACCTCCTTAGTACACAGTGGACTGGAGTAGATTCTAAAATGAGTACTCCTATGTCAGCGATGTAAATAGGTTTTCAATGTAGTTAGTCCCCGGGACCCCAGGTGGTAATTTTAGTGGGTCAATAGAATGTGTTTCTTTTGACAAATTGTAGTGTTAAACTCGTGCTAGATGTTATATGGTTATAAATCTGAAATTTGTATTCACAAAATATGATACAAATGTCACACAGCGTACTTGTTGCAAATATGTCTACTATGCTTTTGGAACATTGTTTGGTTGCAGTAAGAGATTAGGTCACTGGGTGGCGCTCCTTGTTTTTTTTACTGAGAGTGAGTTACAGCAACATGTTGAGTAGGCTACTACCAACTACTCCCAGTCTACCCAATACTGATGTCTTCTCACTCTGTCATGCTATCAGGAGTAGCTTTAGAATACTTCCCAAAAGCTAACAAGCACAAAGCTAACGTAAGCTAAGGCACAACCAAGCGCAATACAGTTTCATGGTTCTTTTCCCCCAAATAATAACTAGCAACTTCGGGTAGAAGAAATATGTTTCCATCGCATTAGCCTATCTGGGCTTTCCTGAATATATTCAGATTTGGGTATATCCCTCCCTGCAATAGTTTGTTGGCAATATGTTTGAGCTTTTTCTTTGGCGCCATTTTAAAATATTTTCCTTTCACTCATCGACACTGAACAAAGCGGGAGATATGTGCAAGATAAATGTGTGTGTGTGTGTGTGTGTGGTATAAAACACTTTCAATACCGCTGAAGGTATGGGAGCGCTGACACAAATGTCCACAGAGATGCCCTCTCCTGGCGCCCCCCCTCTACGGCGTGGGAGCCTCACCAATGATGTCCAGCACGTCAGGCCGGATGAGAGGCTCTCCGCCAGTGAGCCGAATCTTGTCCACCCCTTCTTGGACAAAGAGGCGGGCCAGGGTCAGCACCTCGGAGGTGGTCAGGAGCTGTGCCCGAGGCGTCAGCGTCACCCCTTCCTCAGGCATGCAGTACTGACCTGAGACAGGCAACGGGGGAAACGGGTGTCGCACCACACCTCAGTTAGAAATGTCACCAATGAGCAACTTTAAAGGGGAGGTTGACTTTAAAACCCATCTGGGGACATTTTCACATGTACCTGGGCTTTTGTTTGCACTCCAGAAAATGACACTCAATTAAATACTGTAACTCACAGCGCAGGTTGCATTTTTCGGTGAGGGAGATGCGAAGATAGCTGTGTCTGCGCCCAAAGCTGTCGGTCAGGAACGCCGAAAACGGTAAAGTGTCATCCTTTAAAAGTGGTATCGGCGTTGTAGGGGGTGCTGCTAGCTCCTAGGAAAAACAAGGACAGGGTTTTAGTATTTAAGGCAGTGTTTCTTAAACTATTTTTTGCTAATGTACCCCCTCGAAGAAGTCTTTTCAGACAAATACCCTTTTCACCACCACACAACATTGAGGCTTTTCATATCACCTATTGCCAGAGGGGGGCGGAGCTTGTGCACAAAAACCTGCTACGGCAGATTCTACTTTAGACGACTGCCAAGTAGTGCCTACAATCCTTCAAAGTACCCAGCCAGGTCCAGTTTATCATTGTGTTATTACTGAGGCAGCAGGGATGTTAATTTGCATTACATTTAATTTGCAGTACATTTCCGGAATGTGGGGCGTGTGTGACTAGTTTAGTATCCTCACCTGGCCCCAAGAGCCTAGGCTGGGTGGGGCTGCACACCTGTGATTTATTGACTAATCAAAACACACGTCAAGTCAGCCACCACCACACAGTAAGGAGAGTACTAGCATGCTAGCATTTGCCACCTGTTCTTTCTAGAATTGCCTACAAAATCCTCAATAAACCGGTTTAGTACATTTGTCCAAAGAGAGTGGAACAACAATATAGGCTATCGCTCATAGTACATTAAGATTGGAATAGAACAAGTTTCAAGCACTTTAGAATTGCTAGGTTAATAGAACAAGTTATAGCTAGAAATAGCTAGGGTAATACGCAATGGTACTGTTCGTGTGCCGGGACATATGAACATTCAAGTGGGTGAGGCGGAGGGTGAAGGAGGGCAGCTATGCGGAGTCCAGGTGAACTCTGAACAGGTGAGTCAGTCTCTCGGCTGTCCATTCAGCGCTGAAATGGCTTGTGAGTGACCAAAGTGACACCATTTTAGACCTATGGGAAGTGAATGAACGGGGTGCACATTTGACACAGTCTGTTGGCAATTACATAGAGCATAATTATAGGAGGGTCGCAGTGCATATAAATAAAGACAAATGCATATTTTGGAGTGTTTGGTGGTCTGTTCTCATTTTGTCAAGGGCGCTGACTGGGTTAGGGTTTGATGGAATGCAATGGTTTCTTGTTCTGTCTAGTTGACCTCCGCATGCCCCCCACCATTGGGGGAGAGTAATGAAACAGAGACTCTTATTAAAAAAAATTGAGAATCTACTCTGTGAGCCAAACGATATGCATACAGCCGTTTATTCTTGCAATCGTTTTCGTTCATTAGTTTTGGTGGGATTTAACTGTCCGATCCTGTGTTTTACATGAACTCGTGACATCAGTAAATCTGCGCAAGGCGACAGTCCTAATCACTTCTTGCAGAAACCATTGCATTGAATTCCAGTTGTGTGATTGCCAAATATATTCACACCTAAAACAAACCGAAGCAGAGTTCATCGGACCAAGACCCCCATTGTCCAGAGTTCGGCTGTTCGGTCCGCACCAACTAGGACGGGCGTAGATGGATGGAAGCACATACATTCGTTTTGGTCTTTTTGCCGATTTTCTGAAAATGTGGTCACTATTTCCAATAATTTGCATTACAGATTTTTGTTTTCTTCATATCTGTATTTACGGAGTAACAACGGTTCCGTGTGGCGTTATATTTTGTATGTTATATACGTCTGCAGTGACATAGTGAACATGTATGTCCAGTATTCACTGTGTACTCAGGGCAATGCACATATTTGGCCTCGTTGCACTTTACTTTCAAAGTCCTGTCACGGAATGTCATGCGAGGAGCGACACCCGTACTCGTACAAATCATTTACCCGTCTTGATCTTGTCTTTTTCTGGACTTCGGCGAAGTTTATCCTGGAGTCTGAAAGTTCAACTTCATTTTCTTTCTGTGTAGCGCTGGAATGGCAGAAGCGTTGACTCTTCCTCCCATTTGCGATGTTTTTAACCACATACGTGAAGGCGTTTCTATTATTGTTTTGTCTTCCGATCAAGCGCCACCATATGATGTTGCAGAAGCCGGCAGAAGCCATTTCATGAATGTCGATTGATCAAAACGTGATCCAGGTGGTCTATACAGTCGGTGTGTCAAAATGTAACCCTGTAGTCAACAAGATCTGCTAACGTGCCGCTAAACAGTGGGAGGGGCTAGGGGGGCAGGGCGGTGATATAACCAGCCAATCACGAAACAGGACGAGTCAGTGACGTGGGGAGTAGGAGGGGTAAGCGAGAGGGCGGCGATACCACCAGCCTACGATTAAACCGCTGAGTGTAGTACTACTACCTTGAGCCTTGAGGTAACGGCTGTGCGTTACACCAGGGTTTGTTGCAGAACTATGAGCTGATCTGCTTTCGGCCTCATCATCTCGGCATTATCACGTTAAACCAAAGCAGTGTGAGGAGCGTGAAAAACGTCACATCGGCTTTACAAGGTGGTCATTGTTGTATGGTCTGCAAGGACGTAGCCAGGAAGTGAACTTTTCATATATTATAATTACCGCCTTGATGGTTGATGAATTATATAATAGAACAAAATTGAATCCACTGAGGAGGTTGAAAAGTCAACACTGAATGCAATCTGCAATGTGTCCAGGGGATGGCGCATGAGCCTTTCTTCAATATATTGGCGCTATTGCAGGTGGTGTCTTCCTAATGATGAGAGAGAATGATGAGATTAACTGATTTGATTAACTGTTATTGCCATCTGGTTCAGCTTCTTGGTGAATATATTCTCTGGTTTACAAATAGGACAGCTATAGGACATTATGGCCAATCCACTCAACACCTCAAACTACTCAATCAACACACAAAGCCCTTATCACTTAAACCATGTCAACCGTTGTCAAGACCTGCTATTGTTAGTTCCCATTTTATCGAGTATCTTTTTAATATGTGACCTATTTTAGACCCAGGGCAAACGTTTGATCAGGTTTGTGGAGTTGGGTGTTTGGGTGGTTGGAGGAGAAGGCCAGCTGAGAGTCACAAGTCATGTTACTGTAAAATGCATTACCCATGATTTCCCATGGTGAACGAAACAATATAGGACAGTGTGAGCTAGAGGGGGCGTGGTCAGCGGTGATAGGCCAAGACAAGCGGAGGGGAGCGGCAAAAATGGCTGGGATTTGACGCAGCTGTGGGGAATGAGTGCAATTAACGGCCATTCCAGTACTGGATAAAGTGGTCCCAGCATTCAACCTATAAACTAATTATTCGCAATTTTCATAAAATCGGCACACAAAAAAGAACAAAACGAATGTATGTGCTTCTATCTACTGGACCGAACAGCAGAACTCTATTCCGCTGGAAAATGGGGGTCTTGGTCCGCTGAAATCTGGTTCAGCGTGCTTTAGGTGTGAACGTGATGCCAAGAGAACTGGAAGTAATTCACAAATTCAGCCAGATAAGTGAATTATACGTGCATTTTCCCGTTTCCCAGTCATGGTGGTCAGACGTGGTGCAATCAGGAGGCGAAAGCACTCATTGAAATATGGTGGACAATTACATACAGCAATTATATGGTCACCCGCAAAATACGTTTTTGTGACCGAATGGTGGAAATAGGTTTCTTTTTTTCTTCTTTGGCTTTGGAACACCAAAGTAAAATGGAAGAAACCTATGATCGCACAGTTGCTGTTGCAGCGTGTGTTGTTTTAAACAGACGAACTACTACTGAACGTCCTCTATGTTGTACTGTAATACCAGTTGTTCCTCCATTATATTGTACGCAACAACGAAGCATTGTCACGTTCCGTGGCTTTTAGTCAGGGTTCTTGACCGGGAAGCGGAGACAGTATTCGTGGCCAGATTGCTGTAACCGTATCTGACTGGGACTCAACCTGCCGAAAATTACAATCGTGCTGCTGAAAACTATTTATTTTTTTGATTTGGACAATCTGTTCAATCTGTTATTTAAACGAGATACAATATACATGTGTGCAAATAAAGGAATCAGAAATCTTCGTAACTTCAGGCTATAATGCCATTAAAGGATGTGTGGTGGGGAATGCTCCCCTAGTGTGTTGGTTAACGCAGCCCAAGCCTGACTTGAGCCTATGGTCCACTGATGAAAACCCTAACATTTGCAGTATTTGTTATATTACGGACTGGGTGGCGAGTCACCCGTACAATATTTGAAAAATTCCGTTTTCTCTGCAAGACTTAACGGAGTATCTGCCATGAAACAACTGCTGGCGGACGGCCGTCACCTATGCGACTGCGCGGTTTGGATGCAATTACCGCTTTTCGCCATAATGTCACCAAACGGCAATCTTCGAGATTGCCAAAGTGGCAATTGTTCATCCGTGTATTCTAGCAGACTGAAAAAACAGTGTCTCTGGCTGACATCGGACCAATCACTGATGGCTGATGGAGAATGTGCCACTGACTGCGTAATCTCAAACAATACTGCAAATGCAAGGGCTTTGATCAGTGGGCCATAGGCTCAGCTGTCATTGTGTCAACTCGTTCACTGATAGTGACTTTACAGACATTAATTTACAGGATAATCTTCGAGATTAACATTTTAAGAAGCTGATTTTAACTAACCTGCCCACAAATCACATATACGGAAACACGCTGAAACTGTCACGGTCAAGTTGGCGAGGTGTAGGATGGACCCAAATGCAGAGAGCATGTGTAACCAAAAAAGGGATCTTTAATAATGCTGGGACATGCAGGTAACAGGCGTGCAGGGTCCTTACTAAACTGAAGACAGGTAACACACAGTAGAATCAGACAAGGTGCACAGGACTGGGGCTGACTTAAATAGGGAGACTAACGAGGTAATTGACAAACAACTGACAACAATCAAGGGCAGGGAAACAGAACAGCACAGAATACAAAAATGACAGACAACTACAAACATGGCCGACAGGAACAGAACACATGAAAGACAAGGGGAAACTAAAGACAAGCAGGGGGAAGATAAATATAAACAGGTCCCAACAAGTAAACAGAACAGAATGTGACAGAAACCACCTACACCCACGGTTATAGTCGGGTCATGCGGGCCAATTCGAGCATAAAGCATATTGGCAGGGGAAGAAGGGGTGGTTTGTTCACCTTTAAATCGGTCAATTTATGGATTTTTAGATAGTAACAAAGGACTAAGATTATAGTAGCTTAGAAGAGGCTCAGAAAAATACATCCTGTCCCATTCTGTGTAATCGTCCTTTGTTGACTTCCCACGCGATAGCTTGGGGACTTGCAGCACATGCGCGCCATGCTTACCCTCAAGCTAATCTTGCCGTTGCTATCAATTGTTTTCGCCAGAGAGGGGGTCTGTGGGCTTACCCTCACGAGGGGCTGCGAGGGACGAGTGAAGGACAAAGCAGACTTGTCGTGGAGAGATGCATTTTGTTGTACTAGTATGCATACTGTGCAATGACAATAAAGGTGCATCTAATCTAATGCAGCGTGGATCACATTGACATGATTGCATTGTTTTTACCCCAAGGGTCGTCGGTAGTATTTTGAATTTCCCATAGAGGTCATTGGGATTAATGTATAGCATGCACTATATATATTTATGCACATATACTTATATGCACTCTGTAGATTCAGCATATTCCCTGTAGATTGTGTACATTCTCTGTAGATTCTGCACATATATAACCACGTTCTGTATAAATAACCATATACATACTTGATTACTGTTTCACTGTTGCACTACTTTTGCACTTCTGGTTAGATGCTAACTGCATTTCATTGTACTCGTATGCGTACTCTGTGCAATGACAATAAAGTTGAATCTAATCTAATCTTGTCCACTTTATTTTACAGATTATTTTAATTGGGATATAATTGTCAGCAGTCATTTCACAATTTACCAATAGTTTCCTCATGGCATGATGTGGCCTCACTGTCAAATTATGGACCAAAAGTAGGACAAATGACAAATTCAACATTTCAATGCATGCAATGCATGTCATTCATAACATAATAATAAAGAAGTATAAAATAAGAGTTTAAACATTACAGCGGGAATAAATGACCATGTGGCCTACATAGAATAGATCTAATCAAATATATGCAAAATAAAGAATCCATAATTGCAGATTGCTGGAAAGATATTTCAGTGGTTTCAGCAGCAGATGTTAAGTTCCAGGGTGTGCCATGCAGGGACTTTATGTCAAACTGTTTAAATTCTGCACCTAGCTCTGGATATAATATAAGTATTCGCATCGCTGTCCATAGCTATTAATAACCAGTGCAGAGATGCAGCACTTTTTAGTTCTTAATAAAAAAAGAGCAGTGGATTAATAATTTAAGTGTCCTCTCCATTCACCACTTAACCCCATCATATCACACACAATCTTGTGAATTGCTTTCAGGAATTTCCCTTTATTTTCAATTATGATTGTAATCTATCAAACAGAGTATAGGTTAAACATTTAGACTAACAACAGAAGTATATTGAGTTGGCAGTGTATAAAATCTGTGCTTTGGCAAGAAACACAAACACAAGAAATTCTAATTGCACAGCAATGAAATGTAGCTAAAACTCAGCTGATATCAGTGTAACATAGCTCCTGCTACAATGCCACGAAAGTGGCTTTAGTTCGGGGCTCCTCCAATGACACAGGCTAGGTGTGGTGTTTGAAGTCCGGTTTATTGTCAAGTTGTAGATGAAGAAAAATTGTATGGCGCAGATGGACTGGTTGCTAGCATGCTAGTGCTCTCCTTAGTGTGTGTGCTGGTGGCTGACTTAACCTGTGGTGCACTGATTAGCCAATGCACCACAGGCTTGCAGCCCCCCAGACTCTAACTGGGCGAGGTGAGGCCAATTAAGCCAACCAGCCACCAACGATACACACCAAACATTCCCACAATCACCATTCCACATTTGAATTTCACAGGCCTAGAATGTGTAATGTGGAAAAAATGCTTTATTAGTAAATATATATATATATATATACATGGTCGGCATCATACGAGTAAGTTCAGCATCCCCATCAGGTCATCCTTAATACTGGAACTGGCTCTTCCCTTTGCATTTCTTATTTGTATAGTAAGTGTGTAGTAATGATGAGAAATGTAGTTCAGAAGCACGAACCAAAAAGTCTCGGGGGGCCTCAGGGCCTGATCCAGCTTCTGTGAATAGACCTATCACAAAACCCTTATCGTGTCCAGTAGATGTCCTCCTTCATTCATACTTTCCATGTCTGTGTAAGCGTCAGCGTCCGTAAATAAATATCATCTGCCTATGATTGCAAGGGCCTCTGTGTGCAGTCCAGAATGTGTATGCGGGCCGACTGCGCATGCTGACTTGATTTTTATGGTGATTGGCAAACAACATTGTGATGCATGACTGCCACCAACCTTCTAGTTGCGTTCTTGTTTAAGATTAAGTCTTGTCAGGATTGCATTAAGCATGTTTGCCACATTCTGCGGACAGTATAAAGCATCAAAAAAAGTGAATTTCATGTGGACCATCTCCTTGTTTTTTTTTCCTATGGTTTTTATTGTCTGCTGGTCATGGCTTGGCTTTGTCCATTTCAGCCTGTTGGCTGCTCCACTCAACACTCTCATGAGGGAGTTGGGTTCTGGCCCTAATGTTCTCTGGTCTGCTGAAGCTGACCGTGCTTTCCAGGAGCTCAAGTAGCATTTATGTGTTGGTAGACTCAAACCCTGCATTGCTTTATCGTGGTGAAGGTGTAACCAACTGGCTAGTGGACTGGCTAGTTCTGTCACAACGACATGAGGACAAAACATGTCACCCATGTGCCTTCATCTCCCGTCGTCGGACGTAAAACAAGAGAAACACTCAACCTTACCCGTCTCCTGAGTCCTCTGGTTTTGGGTCGACCTATCTATGCCATTGTGTTAAAAACACTGACGTTTTCTTCCCCAGAGGGAAGGGCAAGCTGCATCCCATAATCAATTTTAGGTGGCATAGAGCGACATTTATGCCACCATCACGTCACACCATTGGTGTAGATATTTAGAAGAACCTATAGGCATGACTGTTTTAGCTTTTGACTGAATTTCTCTAAACATGCACAGTGAGTGGTTTGTTATTGTTGAGTTAAGGCAGATGTAAGAGTCTGTCTGTCTTTGGTCCGTGTGCGTTTAAAGCACTAACACATGTTGTTCTCCACGCCTCATTGGCTCAACCTCATATCATTTCATCTAAAATGAATGCTCGAACCTTTGTCTTCCTAAAGTGTGACTCAACATGGATCCTTCCTGCTAACCGGCTTCCGACATGCTGCTAACGGTAACATTTATGAAGAATGAAACATTATTGATTGCAAGCTTTTTTTAACCCCTGCCCACTGAACACACACACACCAAACATAAAGCAATAGGGCTGCTCTCACTGCTTTGATTAAAAAAAGGCAGAACATTGGGTGTAAAGGCCCTGTCACACTACAGCGTATGAGAGAAACGTATGAGTTGTGTATGAAAATGCAAAAAAATAATTTGCATCCATCCATCCATTCCATCCATCCATTCTCCTCCGCTTATCCGGGGCCGGGTCGCGGAGGCAGCAGGCTAAGCAGGGCTCTCCAGGTGTCCTTCTCCCCAGCAACGCTTTCTAGCGCCTGCATTACTGCAGACGCCGCACCAATCCGTCTGTCCAACTCCCGCTCCATTTTACCCTCACTCGTGAACAAGACCCCGAGATACTTGAACTCTCTCCCAACCCGGGGGGAGCACTCCACCGTTTTCCGGCAGAGAACCATGGCCTCAGACTTGGAGGTGCTGACTCTCATCCCGACCGCTTCACACTCGGCTGCAAACCGCCCCAGTGCATGCTGGAGGTCACGGTCTGAAGTAGCCAACAGAACTACATCGTCTGCAAAGAGCAGGGATGCAATTCTGAGGTCCCCAAACCGGACACACTCCTCACCTCGGCTACGCCTTGAGATTCTGTCCATGAACATCACAAACAGAATTGGTGACAAGGGGCAACCTTGGCGGAGCCCAACACCCACTGAGAACGTGCTTGATTTTGTGCCGAGAATACGGAGAATACAGTGTGATCCCCCGATAGTTGGAGCAGACCCTCCGGTCCCCCTTTTTGAAAATGGAGAGCACCACCCCGGTCCGCCACGCCACAGGTACTGTCCCGACCCCCACGCGACATTGAATAGGCATGTCAGCCACGACAGCCCTACAATGTCCAGAGCCTTCAGCACCTCAGGGCGAATCTCATCCACACCTGGCGCATTGCCACCGAAGAGCTGTTTGACTACTTCGGCGACCTCTTCCAAGGATATGGGTGAGCCTCCCCCTGAGGCTTCGGACTCTGCCTCTTCCCCAGAGGGCATGTTGGTCAGGTTCAGGAGTTCCTCAGTGTTCTTTCCACTGCCCGACAACATCCTCAGTCTGGGTCAGCAGTTCTCCTCTCCGACTGAGTACAGCCCTGCTTTCCCTTCCTGAGTCGCCGAACGGTTTGCCAGAACTTCCTTGAGGCCAACCGAAAGTCCTTCTCCAAGGCCTCCCTGAACCTTATGTTCAAACATGGTGTTTGTTATGGCCAGTCCATGACTAGCACAGAAGTCCAACAACAAAGCACCACTCTGGTTCAGATCGGGCAGGCCGTTCCTCCCAATCACCCCCCTCCAGGTTTCTCCATCGTTGCCCACGTGCACGTTGAAGTCCCCCAGTAGAACTATGGAGTCCCCAGATGGCACCCTTTCTAGGATGCTCTCCAAGGACTCCAAGAAGGCCGGATACTCTGAACTGCTGTTTGGTGCATACGCACACACAGCAGTCAGAGCCTTCCCACCAGCGACTAGCAATCGCATGGAGGCAACCCTCTCGTTCACCGGGGAAAACTCCAACACAGCGGCGCTCAGCCAGGGACTTGTGAGTATCCCCGCACCCGCCTGGCGCCTCACACCCTGGGCAACTCCGGAAAAGTAGAGAGTCCAGCCCCTCTCCAGGAGTTTGGTTCCAGAGCCGGCACTGTGCGTGGAGGTAAACCCAACTATCTCT
>OMOU01091062.1:2208-13678 GCA_900312585.1 Malacocephalus occidentalis
GCCGCGACAAGGAGGTCACATCATCACCTGCCCCCTGGAGGCCATATTGGCTCTTCTTCTAGGTCAAGGTTTCGCCATCTAAACCCTCTGTGTTCCCGTGTTAATGTGTTCATTTACTCACTAGTTCAATTTGTGTCGGCTTCTGCTACTTTTGGTAAGCCATCCGTAACACTTTACAATAAGGACGGATTCATTAACCACAAACGTATTGTAGTCAATGCAGTAACAAGCATTATTAGATAGCATTTTTACTTTGAGGGCATTTACATAACATGTATGTATGTGTATATGTAACGTATAAATGTATACCGTAGTTAACATGAACACCATGTGTAATGAATTCACCATTCATTGTTAATGAACTGCACTGACTAATGTAAATGAATGGCTAATTGATATAACTTTATTGAAATGTAAGGTTAGGTTGCCATGAGAGTGCGTTGTTCTCTAACACCTTAAGTCTTACACATCTTCATTCAAAGGACTGACAGACTGACATGGTGTTTAGTGCATGTAGTCAAGAGCGGAGAAGTCTGTATCTTTTTTGAGAAATGTGACATTGACTGGGGCACTTTTGGGATGTGCATGCATGCATGCACACACACACACACACACACACGCACGCACACACAGAAACACACACGCATGCACGCAGACACACACACACAAGCACACACTTCAGCCCCTGCGGTCCTTCAACAAACCGTGTCATCAGAGTCAAACTGTGAGTCACGGCTGCACATAAATATAGCCTTATGAGTGCCTTAGAAACACTGCATGGAATAAACAGGTTGGCTGTCTCCATTGCTTGTCCCTTCCCTGTGGATGGGAATTAGTCACAGTATGGGAATATGCATCTAAAACATATTAATTAAGCAATTGGGTGTGAGCATTCGATCACAATGACCGATTTTACATTTTGATAAATAGCTCATCAATATCGCAGTTACTTCATATTGATATGACGCCTATTATGTATATATATATATATATTATTAGTGTTATGTTCTTTGCACCATTTATGATCACTAAATATTTGTCTTTACTTAGTTAGCATCTTTAGCGTGCTATATTTGGTGCTAACCCTGCAACCAAAAGTGGATAAAGGGAAACAAAAACATGTCAACAAGTCAAACAAATATTCCCTGAGGGATAATATATAGTCCATGTCAGTATACTTAAGTAATCTTAACTTTGTTTGTACACGTTTTCATACAACTCATATGGGTCAACTTGAACTTGTATCTTAATCAACCCCCCATTTCCTTAAAGACAAGCCGCCATTCCTCAGCATTGTGTGCCACAAACCAATGAGGAAAATATATGAATGGTGAGTATTATTATTAGTATTATTATTCACATATAACTCGTATAAAATACGACAAATTAAACATAAATAATAGGTCCATGATACGGCACAAAGCCATGATGATTAACACACATGACACTATGATGGAATAAACAACGATAAAACAATAATGAAATACACATAAATATTAGATTTAGTTTAACATCTCATGTATTGTTCACGTAGGTCAAAGGAACATAGAAACAGGCCCCACTACAGCGGACCACTGCCATGTTAGATTGTAAGAGATTCACTGCTACTGAGTACAGCTGCTGGCCCGTCATTCCCTCAAAGATTTTTCACAATTTTGTTTTGTGACGCTCTCACACTGAACATAGTGGCGGGGCATGGTCAGTTCCCTGTTTCCATGGAAACTGAAAGTGTATCAGCAGAATAGCAATGATCAGAACAGAATTCTATTGAAAAACTCTCCAGTTGTTTGAATGCACAACAGGAGGGTCATAGATTTCATGAGTGAGTGTGAATGTGTGTGCGTGTGTGTGTGTGTGCGTGCGTGTGTGAGTGTGTTTTCTTACCATTCTTATCCGCTCTCCGTAGGATCTGAAAAAAGAGAAATAGTTGTTTTTAGCATCATCCAAGAAGTTTGATGTAAACATTCCTTTACGTGCACCTTTATACTCATGCACACAAAAGAGTGTCTTAAGTGTAGTATTATTATTATGTGTGTGTGTGTGTGTGTGTGTGTGTGTGTGTGTGTGCATGCGCGTGCACAACTGCCTGTGTCTATGTGTGTCTATTTGTGTCTATCTTTCATCCTTTCCTCTCTCCTCCCTCACATGTCCTCCTCTCCTCAACATTTGCATTCTCCCTATACCCTTGCATCCTTTCCTCTCGCCTCATCTCCTATCTAACTCTCCTTTCCTTTCCTCGCATCTCATCTCTATACACCCCTTGCCTACATGACCCTTACATCCCTTCCTCTCTTCCATCTCTCCTCTCCTCTCTTTAAGAGGAAGGGAAAAAAAAGAGGAATGTGTGGCACCTTGCCTTGGGGTTATGTTTTAACGATATGCCACAGACAGACATCACACATGCACACAAGTGCACAGATCAAAGAAATCGGGTTGAGAGAGAGACAGAGAGACAGAGAGAGAAAGACAGAGAGACAGAGAGAGAGAGAGAGAGAGAGAGACCTAACTTTACTATTCATTTTATTATTATTATTACTCAAACAGCGGTATTGTGCACTGTGGAATAAACTATTATACTCTGCTCCACCTGTTTAGAACTGGGCTTGTGCAGCCTATTTATGACGTATTCTCTGGGTGAAATTCCCAGAGTGGTGTTGTCTGGTATTTGTATTCTCGAGAGCTCATATGTAATATCGGAAGCCTGCAAATATGGTGACAGATCATAAGGAAGAGCCAACGCTCTCGGGAGAGACGCACGTCAGCAATATCTAATTTGTTTTAATGATATGCATTGTGGATTATTAATATCGCTGGGTCGTTTGTTCCGATATCTCGTTAAAGGAGTGCTATTACATAAATCTTGTTTTAAGTGTGTTGCTTTTCGTATGTATTTGGTTGCACATTTGATTTAATTTATTGTCAATAGACTCTCAAAAGATAGCCCAAATGTAAAATCTACTAGAAAGACCAAGTTGGCTTGTTTGTAGCCAGACAGAGCAAAGGGGGGGAAGAACTATTAACTTGGTAATCAATTCCAATTACTGACTTAAATGGTTGGCCGGCCCTTAATGAGGGGCGGTCAGTTAAATCCACAGATTTCATCTACAGCTGGCTCAATGGAAACCCTCGACATTCAACAGTGATCTTAATTATTAATTATCATGACAATCGGAGTAATTTCCATTTCAGATAGAAAGGTAAAATGCCACATACCACATATTATTATCCATTAATGATTACGAACATGAATTCATGTTTTCTTGATTGATTCAAAGCAAATGTCCCCAAACTAAAATCACCTTTCTAAATATAAACTTTATTTCAGTTCGATTAAAATAACACCCATCACATCGTAAACTAAACACAGTAAGCTAAACACAGACGTACTCACGTCAATAAAAATTGACATCCCCTTCTTGAGCTCGAGTGGAGAGCTCGCTTCTTCGGAAATGGAATACACCTCTT
The DNA here is from genome assembly GCA_900312585.1 of Malacocephalus occidentalis. Taxonomy (NCBI): domain Eukaryota; kingdom Metazoa; phylum Chordata; class Actinopteri; order Gadiformes; family Macrouridae; genus Malacocephalus; species Malacocephalus occidentalis. The sequence continues at coordinate 5,674 of OMOU01091062.1, forward strand.
CTGAGCTATCCATTCTCGATTGTGTTTCCTTTATGATAATAAATCACTAATCAATCAAACGTCAATGAGTCAATGTCTATTCGAACTCCTCTCCGATCAAGTAAGAGCGTGTGGTGTTATCCACAGTGTCATACACGCACACTGTGGCTGATGCGGTGGTTGCTGAGTGGAAACTGCTGCTGTGCCGCAGGTTGTTGGAGGCGCGTCTCTTGTGTGTTTGAGCGCGTCTCTCATTCAATGACGCCTACGCGTAAGATGCGCCCGCAGGTGCAATTCTTTTTTGAAATATCCAATTATTCTTTGTGGTAATATTCTCGAGAAAGTTATATCAGTTATGGGAAGTATGGCGCTCTACAGACATATGAGTAGCTGCTGGATTTTTTAAATAGATAGAAATTGTTTGAATTATTGATCTGAAGTATGCTATTCAGGCCGTGATGATGTTAACCATTCTGATTTATGATAGATTCATGAATATAGCATGTCTTCAGCTCCTACCCTGTATGTGAGAATAACATACATAGAATAACATTAAAAAAACATACTGTATATATCCACTCGATTTAATTAGAGGGAAGTTCAGTTGGTTTGGTTTGATTATTCTAACCCTAACATCCTCTGGGCTGACTGATTATATTATTGCATAATACTTTCGACTGATTGGTTTGGCAGCTAAATGGTTTAAAACAGTTCCATCTAGTGGATATCTTCAAAAACACATGCCACGTGCCATTTTTTTAAGTGCAGCATCAAGCAAACAGCCTGTCTTTATGTTGATATACAAAAACGATTGTATGCTTTGGAAAATGCAATGTATTATTGTGGTTGCCATGTGCGTTAGTAATGCAATGGAATAAAAACACTGCCATATGGCGTAGACGGGATGATAAAATATGAATCAGATCATACAGATAAATTATGGGAGGCATACATATATGAATGACTAACGGGCAAACAATAATAAAAAGAAATAAATAAACAAACCCCCCAATATTCCCCAGTGGTCTGTCTTTGTTGTAATGATCAATCGATTTATAGTTACTCCCACTGTACTGGAACGCGGCACGGCCAGTCCCACTGTACTAGAACGCAGCATAAGCCCCCCGATGAAACGCCCCGTTCTCGCGATGCGGTTCGCGTGCTTCTGATTGGCTACGACGTAGCCACGGTCACGTGGGTTGAGCATATTTGGCATTCTGGGACACAAACAGTGGTGGGTATGAACGCAGAGGCGACACTTCGTGTGTCCACGGTGGACGGCGACGCGGAGAATAAAGACACACAGCTGGAGACGAAAACAAACAAACAACAACAACAACAAACTCCTTCTTTTTGGCGACTTCTATACGCAGACGTGTTTCCACCGGAGCGGGCGAGGGGGTAAAACGTGAAGTCTGGCTTCAGAGAATTGCACTTCAGGATGGGAAAGGGAGATGCTGTGATCCCCCATGCAGTCCGCTAGCTAACGCCGAGAGTAGTAGTTAGCGCTGCGGAGGTTGATGCTATTCGGGTTAGCCGGGTCTGAATAGATCGGTGGAACCCCAAGTCGTCAAAGTACAAATCCTGCACGCCGGTTTACCTGAAACCCATTCCGAGGTCATTGTTTACTCTTTTGGACCGTACGACTGGCACTTTCTTCTCAGTTCGCACTCCTTTTGTCTTGTTTACCATTTATTCTTCTGTCAGTCGATTGCACCGACACAGAAGTGCAACGACTTGGTTCGCAATGACCACGGGGAATAGGACGTGCATCGCAGAAGGGCTTTATGAAAATGGTATTCATAATTCATTCAACAGGAGCGTTTCCCAGCTAGTGTACCCAAGATAAATACAAAAAAGTTGTTACATCAGACGACCCATTGTAATGGCAACACAGCTGTGGATTCGTCTCTGATTCATCATCATGACCACAACCCCCATTATAAAGCAATGACGTATGAGTGGATGGGTTCGTTCAAAGTAGTTTGCGTTGCTTCGAGGAGAGATACAATGTCCCGCTGGAGTCCGTGAGTCACACCTGTCTTCACTATTCTGACGGGTCGCCTGAGCACGTCGCCAAACTCCCAACCAACGGGGGCCAACATGTGGATGGCGGGGTCCACCACCCTGCATCTGGTCGCCAAGCTCGCCAAACACGCCGTGGGCAAAGCTCAGATCCAGGTCAACCGCTGGCTCCAGAGGTCCGCCGCCGACGAGTGTGACAACATTGACATATTGATATGTGGCGCCTTCGAGGAGAGAACCGCGGCCGCCGTGAAGTCCGAAGCCGGGGACTCTGGGGACGTGAACCTCTGCGATGCTGCTGCTGCGGCCGGCGGGGTGTCCTTCACCGGCGTCGGGGAGTCTCGGCACCCGTGCTGCATCACCGCCTGCTGCTTCAAGAGCGCCGTGCTGGCGTGCATCCTGACGGCCGTGTGTTTCTCCTCCGTGGCCCTGGTGCGGCAGTACCTCAAGGATCTGCTGCTCTGGGTGGAGGGCTTGGACAGCGCCGTGGGAGCCTTGCTGTTCATCGTCGGATTGATCGTCGTGTCGTTCCCGTGTAGCTGGGGGTATATTGTGCTCAACGTGGCCGCGGGCTACCTGTACGGCTTCGTGCTGGGCGTGGGACTCGTCATGGTCGGGGTGCTGATCGGGACTTTCGTGGCGCACCTCGTGTGCAAGCGGTTGCTCACGGAGTGGGTGCTCCAGAAGATCGGCAACAGCGAGCAGCTGAGCGCCGTCATACGGGTGGTGGAGGGAGGGAGCGGACTCAAAGTTGTGGCCTTATCGAGACTCACACCCATACCGTTTGGGCTCCAAAATGCCGTTTTTTCGGTGAGTTAAATCTATGATTTATTTATCTTTACATCTGATCTGGGTGATCTCTTTACTGAATTAACTGATACAGTATCACCTGTATCAAACTGTATCAGTGAACAGAATGCAAACATAAGCGTAGATAAGATAGTTATGTTAATAACAAATGCATTATAACACACTTTTTCAGGCTTAATACCAAGGTAATATCAATGTAAAACGAATGCTGCCACAAGCACCCTGCTGCATGCCTAAGCATGTAGTAGCATAGCACTCAAGTTTACCTGTACAGTAAACCACAATTTGCTAAGCCCTGGCCACAATATCTGGCCTTATCTTCATATAACAAACTGTCAGATTTGACGGTCGTGGCTACGGCCTACACGCCACCAGATGACTCAAACATAGCAAACCTATCACAAGAATGTAATGGTGTGTTGCTCCATGTAACAGTTCCATGTTCATTCATGACGGTTGTCTTTGACACACCAAGGTCAACCATCTGGGGAAGAACAATGGGCTAGTGATACACTCGTGTAACTGTCAACTGGAAACACTCACCCCGTTTGGTGACATTCTGATTGAAGTTGCACAGGTTCTGGCTATGTGCTTTAAGGATGTTATTATAAAGTGTATATTGTTGATGTCTTCCTAGATGCACAACCAAAGTGAATGGACACTGTTCCAGACAAGTTCACCCCTATACCAAAATGTCTCCTCTGTGCCTAAGGTTATGCTGGGGCTGGGGTGGTCTGGCCTTTGGATAATAAAGGGGAGTGAAACCGCGTCCATCATTGGACTCAGCGTTCAGATCTACGTAGTTTTGTTAGTTTCTAGGGAACTACAGAAAACGGGTGTATAATGAAGTCTTTGCTCAAGTCCCCTTTAAGTGACTCATTGTCACTCATTGTCACATTATGAAGATGAACAGGTATAGTGCTGGGGTGGGAGACACAGTTTCACTGAATGTGTTCAGCAGAACCACTTAAAATTCAAAGTTTAATCCAAGTAAGCCTGAAATTGTAGCCTACCTGTAGACTACACTACACACAGTCAGCCCTATTCACGTTGGTGATCCCCAGAACTCTGGCCAAATTATAGGTCAAGGTAAGATAACACCATGTGTCGCAAACAGAAAAGGTTAAGCCCTCTCCCGAGAGGCATGGGCCTGGTCTCGCGGCAACAAACGGCACTGTATTGCGCACATCTGCACTCCCTACACTTCACCTCAGGCCACTGACCTTCATGCACAGCATTAATGATTTATACTCTGTTTTCTCTTTGCCCGGTGATATCTGTAAATAGTAAAGAGTCCTGAAGGAGACCCGTGGCGGCCTGTCTGTGTGAAGGTTGTGCAGCACTCCTGCAGCAGTCTTCTCCTGTTCATTTTGAATGATTGAATGGTTAATATATCGCTGGTACCCAGACGGATAACTTGATATTGACTTCTATACTTGGGCGGCAGAGATTACAGTGGGTGCATTTTAGCGATGCTGTCTGTCAAGCGTGGAGCAGTGTTCTCTTGACCATGGCATTAGCTTAAAAGCCAAGCAGTGAATTGAGTTGAGACCAAATTCACCATGACACCAAAAGTGAGGTGCAAGTGCAGTCTCTTTTTATATTTGTTGCAACTGAATTACAGCAATATTGCAAAAAGATGGCGAACGGTCTGTAATATATTAGTGGTAAGCGAGTGAAGGCATTCATCGGTGCTCACGTAAGCACACGCATTGACCTGTGCTAGCACAAAGCTTTCATTGGTCGCCCTTGTCTCATTACTATGGCAACGTAGCTCAGACAAATGATGACATGGTATGAGGCACACAGATGCACACATCCAATGTGTTCTCTTGAATAAGATGTTATGCTGCTGGTGGCAGACCCAGGCACATGATAAAGCCCAAACATACTGTACGTTTTATTTAATCTGTTACTCAGTTCAGTTCTTGTTTACTCCTTTTTGTTTGTTTTAATACCAGACAGACAGTGTGTTCCATTTAATCTTGAAATCAGTGTGGTACAAATGCTTCTACGACAACTACCGCACATATGAGCGCGCCTAAGCATTTCCTGTTCATATCATTACATTTGGCACAAATGTAACGTTCCCCAAGACAACAACTTTCCTTGGAGTCATCACAGCTGTGTGGCCACATTTGGATTTTCATATTTAGATCACGGCTGTTCTCCCATCGCGGTATTCAAGTTGCTGCCAGGTTGAACTTATAACTGTGGTTGAAGCCTGTGGCTGTGGCAAATATAAATGGTAAATGGCTTGCTTTTATATGCACTGTTTTAACCAAAGCGCTTTACAATATTGCCTCACATTCTCACCCATTCTTGCACACACCGCCAGCAGTGTCAACCAGTGGCAAGGCAACAGCCAGCTGGTCAGGAGCTTTCAGGGTTAGGTATCTTGCTCAGGGACACCTTGACACTTGGCTAGGCGGAGCCAGGCGTCAAACCAGCAGTGTTCTGAATGCCGGACAACCGCTCTACTGCTGCTCATCTGCGGTATGGTTTTCACATTTGTTTCCGCGATTCGAGCATAAAGCTCCTAGGTTTGCATGACCTGTTGGTTTGGTTGTTGGTTGTGCTTAACATGGGTACATGTCCCTGAACAAACCTGTTTCTTCTTCCTGTTCTGGCACCTGTCGAACAATGTGAGAATGTTTATCACATGAAGCTTTAATTCAACACTCACGTACACCGATCAGAATTGGCACCTAATAAAATAAAAACCCCCGTCTTTATTGTCACAGTTAACACCATGCCTGTACACCCGTGCACGGCGGCCCTCCCAACCCACCCCACACACAGTGTGTGTCGCCGTAGGTGTCGCCGTGAAATTGGTCCTCCGCTACATGAGGAAGTGCATGGACGACGTCACGGTTTCCAAAACCATCACCGTCCAGGCCAACCGGAAGCCATGGCTGACAGGGGAAGTCCACAGGCTCCTGAGGGCGCGGAACGCTGCCTTCAAAGTTGGGGATGAGGCGAGCCTGAGGACAGCCAGGGCCAACCTGTCACGTGGCATCAGGAAGGCCAAGCGACAGTACTCCAAGAAGATCGCAGACCACTTCAGTGACAGCAGAGACTCCAGGAACCTGTGGCGGGGGATTCAGACCATCACAGACTACAAGCCCTCTCGCACATGTAATTTCATCTGTGCTGTATGTCAATATAGCACATTTGACAAATAAAAGAACTTTGACTTTGACTGACTTGACTTTGCTTCCGCTTATCCGGGGCTGGGTCACGGAGGCAGCAGGCTAAGCAGGGCTCTCCAGGTGTCCTTCTCCCCAGCAACACTTTCTAGCTCCTCTTGGGGGATCCCGAGGTGTTCCCAGGCCAGATGATATATATAATCCCTCCAGCGGGTTCTGGGTCTGCCCTGGGGTCTCCTCCCAGTCAGACGTGACCGGAAAACCTCTAAAGCAGTGGTTCTTAACCTTATTGGAGGTAATGAACCCTGCAAGCTTCATCAGTGCATTCACCGAACCCTTCGTAATTGGAAAAATAAAATCTGATTTCTTAGGTATATATTTTATTAGTGCACAAAATGAACCATGCATCAGTTGCACACAAAATCACTGTGTTCAAACAACAAAACCAACAAAACATGAATTTCACACAAATACATAACTCAATGAATATTTTCTGCAAATCAATGTGACTTTTGCTGTTGCCTTTCAGATACAAGTTCAGAAATACGCGGCTTCACCTTGGCAAGTGCCACTCTCATCATTTTCAAATTTTTCATGTCTACCATCCTTGAAAAGGATTGCTCGCAAAGATACGTTGTAACAAACGGTGTGAGTATCTCAAGGGCTTTCATAGCAATAAGAGGGTATGGTACGATTTGGTGACACCAAAACGTTGAGAGCGTTGTTGTTCAGCTCTGCTGAAGTTCAATGATTTCATCGAGGAATTCGTCGTTGACATCTGCTGTCGCAACACTAAACGTGAACGGCTGTCTCACCCATGCTGGATATGACTCTCTGGTGGGGAAGTCGAGAGACTTTACGAGCTCATCTAAGTGCATGGCTGTACCATAGTCACTACTACAATGCCACGATAGTGGCTTTAGTTTGGGGCTCCTCCAAGGACACAGGCTGGTTGTGGTGTTTGAAGTCCGGTTTATTGTGAAGTTGTAGTTGAAGAAAATGGTATGGAGCAGATGTAATGGTGCTAGCTAGCATGCTAGAGCTCCCCTTGGTGTGTGTGCTGGTGGCCAACTTAACCGGTAGTGCACTGATTAGCCAATGCACCACAGGCTTGCAGGCCCACCCTCCCCAGACTAACTGGGCCAGGTGAGGCCAATTAAGCCAGCCACCAACGACACACCAAACATTCCCACAGACCAATTTGTGTTGACTTCTGTAATAACTTCTGTCTTTTTACAGCAAACATTTCAGGATGTTGAAAAGGTAGGATGACTAACCCTAACCTTAACCCTAACCTTAACCCTAACCTCACCCTACACATAACACCTAACCCTACCCTAACCTTACCGTAACCCTTAACCCCTAACCCTAACCTAACCGTAACCCTTAACCCTTAACCCTTAACCCTTAACCTAACCTTACCGTAACTCTACACCTATAGTACTGTACTGTAGTACTGAGTGTGTACTGTACTGTAGTACTGAGTGTGTACTACACAGGGTCTGCAGTATTTCAACGCCCGCCTCCGTCGGGCTGAGCGACGGCAGCAGCAGATTCTGGACGTCCGCACCAAGAGGGAGAGACTGAGGGCGGAGCTTCACCACGCCAGGACCCTCCTGATGGCACCCCCCCCCGGGAGGTGGAGCCCAGACTGTGAGTGGACCAATCAGAACAGGAGACACAGTCCCAGCAGAGCCAATCACAACCGAGACACAGCCTGCTAGAGCCAATCACAACTGAGACACAGCCTGCTAGAGCCAATCACAACTGAGACACAGCCTGCTAGAGCCAAGCACAACTGAGACACAGCCTGCTAGAGCCAATCACAACTGAGACACAGCCTGCTAGAGCCAATCACAACTGAGACACAGCCTGCTAGAACCAATCACAACTGAGACACAGCCTGCTAGAGCCAATCACAACTGAACCTCATCACACTCCGGCCGAGGGCCGAGGGAACAGAGTCCAGACCAAACCGAGGAACTCCAACTCCCACTTGTGTCACTAATGGCTTCTTGTAGCTAGCGGCTGGTCCCACCCGG
>OMOU01091068.1:0-21627 GCA_900312585.1 Malacocephalus occidentalis
TGGATGTAGATAAAAATACATACTTTTTTTGTAGATATTTTGCCTATCGCAAGTTGTGTAACACGCTTAGCACACAGAATGTCAACACAAGCATGAACACACACATTCAGACGTGCACACACAGTGACACACACACACACATGCGCAGTGACACACACACACACATGCGCAGTGACACACACAGTGACTGTGTGTGTGTGTGTGTGTTCCAGTGTCTCTGATGATGTCGTCTGCCTCTCCTCATCTCTCCATCGCCATGGAGGAGACCAGGCCACTGCTGGAAACTCAGGTAAACTACTGACCTCCTGCCAGACGATCCGAGTCGGAATAACACCCATCAAAATGAGCTTTTGAATTTGAATAGAGTTTTCATTTCATGTCATTGAAATGCCATCCAACATGTGTGGCAAACCAGGTCAAGGACACAGTTTGGCTCATGTTTGCCCTGCGTAACCTTGACCACAAGACAAAATATGACTCCGCTCAGATCAGACATATTTTGCTCTGGCTTCCAGTTTATGCACAGTATGTCTGCCGCGCTCGACAAAATGGCGTCCCCCACCTCCCATTTTGTATGTATGACCTCATCACCGGGTTGTGATTGACATGGCTGTGCACCAATGGCATCGGGGGGTTTCACGCTGATCACAAGACCTGAGGCAACCTTCACGCTCGATTCAGCGCTTCACGTCTGCTTGCCGCTCTACCGCAAATCTTTTGCTGAATAATCAACTTCCAAATGCAATAGGATGTTTTTACTTTAATTCTCAATGACCCACACAGCAGATAAAGAGATTTGCTTTTGATCACGGGCTGGTTTTTAATCCACTAAATGCACTCGTCACTCGTTTATTTACAACTGATATGTTTTTATTCATCCCCCTCTCGTTCTGTCCTCCGCCCCTCTCCTCCCCACAGCTCCTGGAAAAGGTGAGACTCTCCTCCCGCGACTCCGCTAATTAAAGCAGCCGTGGCCCCTTCACCGAAAAGAACCCACCAAAAGAAACCCTCCACACAAAAACATAGTTCCTCCTCAAACTATTTTTCTATTAGAAATTATATAGCAATAAATATCACCTAGTTTACGTCAAGTACGCCAACAACTTCTGATTTTTGAAATCCCCGTTCATTTCAGCGATTCGATCTCAATTTACTGCTTTGCAGTAAATTGGGGCAGGATTCTCGGCGCCCTGCTCGCGCCAGCATAGGTATTAAATCTCCTTCTGGTCAAAGATGCATACTGCACGGAGCGCCAATAGAGGCTCATTGGGGCAAGATTTAGACTGCCCCACTGCCCCACTGCCCCACTGCCCACTATTTTCTTGAGGTAGTCCACACGTTCAGACTACTAACTGGCTAGCAGTAACTGCAGAAATGGCGATCACTCTGCAAGTGTTGTCTAACAGTGCAAGAGATTCTTGTTATAACACAATTTGAACGGCAAAAAAGTTAGTTAAAAAGTTAAAAAGTTAGTTATTAAGCCGCTTGAACGTGCCACACCAGATTTTAATATTATCCAACAGACGGAACTGGACCTGAACTGTTGAAGTAAGCCATTGTTTGACCTTGTTTAGTTTATCTTGGGTAGTTCTTGTTATGTTGGCTGCCGGCTGGTATATTTACAGGTATGTACTGTCAATTCTTTACTACAGTAATTGCTGTCATGATGATTTCATATAATTCATTATTGAAATATCCATCTCAAAGTGGGCGTGGTCAGCGATTCAGGAGCTGAAGCCCATGAAGTCCCCACTGGTATCCATGGCCACCAGCCGCTCCTGACTACAGCATCATGTAGCAGGACATGTAGCAGGACAGGTGACGTGTCCATCGGCGTGACCGTGTGTCTTCTGGGTCCCCAGGAGAAGGAGACGGTGGACTGGTGGAGTAAGTTCTACGCTTCGGTGGGCGACCAGGAGCGGAGCGGAGAGTACCTGAAGAAAGGCTACGACACACTGACGGTAACCAGCGGTCGTACATGTTCACGTTTAGCCCGGTTCAGACTCGAGAACCACCTGGGCAGGAGCACAGATATCACAGATATTACGTCTCTCACTAGCGAGCTGCTCGTCACTTCCCTGGTGAAACAAGACCTCTTTACAGACGTCTTTACACCGTCTCACCTGGAGATGTGCTGCCATACGCTGCATGCTAACGTGCTAACGTGCTCCTGGGCCGTCCACGCAGGTGTACGACAACGAGCTGGAGGACCTGCCGGGGTTCTACGGGCTGACGGACTTCTGCGACACCTTCAAGCTGGAGCGAGGCAAGGCGGGCAGCGGGGGGGCCGACCCGTCGGTGGTGGGGGAGTTCAAGGTGACGTCCGGCACGCACACACTGGGTTTTGAATCAGTCCGAATTCAAGTGTAGTACGGGGGATATGTCATTGGTGTGTGTGTGTGTTCTGGGCGTTTCAGGGGTCCTTCAGGGTGTACCCTCTGTCCGATGACCCCGGGGTCATACCCCCTCCCCGGCAGTTCAGAGAGCTGCCTGACAGCGGTCCCCAGGAGTGTCTGGTGCGCCTCTACATCATCAGAGCTATCGACCTGCAGCCCAAAGACAACAACGGACGGGTAGGGAGACACAAACTGATGAGGTTTAGCACGTACGGCACTCTGTACAAACAAGTACGGACAGTGTTTTGACTTGACACGTGTTCTGGGTCTTGGCGCGTTCAGTGTGACCCTTACATGAGGATCGCCCTGGGGAGGAACACCGTGGATGACAGCGACAACTACATTCCCAACACCACCAACCCTGTGTTTGGAAAGTAAGGAGTGTGTCCACCCATCCAAACCAATCAAGGTACTCTCCCATGTCTCGGTGCCACAGCATGAACCCTGGTCGTGTGTTCAGGATGTTTGAGATGTCCTGCTACCTGCCTCAAGAGAAGGACCTGAAGATCTCGGTGTACGACTACGACCTCTTGACCCGGGACGAGAAGGTGGGCGAGACCGTGATCGACCTGGAGAACCGATTCCTGTCCCGATACAATTCGTACTGCGGCCTGCCGCAGACCTACTGCATGTGAGGGCCGCTACACCACAGCCCACCGCACGCATGACCAAGTTACGGTGCGCATCATATGATTGATTCCCCCATCGTTTGTTACATTGTTGGTTGTAGATCTGGGGTCAACCAGTGGCGGGACCAGTTGAAGCCATCTCAGATCCTGGAGAATGTGGCTCGTCTTAAAGGTTTGTCCAAGCCCAGGACGGAAGACAACGGGAACACACTCACGTTCCAGGGCAGAGACTACACTCTGGCCGAGTTCGGTAATGCCCAGTAATACGTTCTTCGTAAAGACACGCAGAAGTGTAGGGTTGAATCGCTAATGTCGTGTTCTCTTTGGAACTGATTCCAACCTTTCTTCCAGAGGCCAACCAGGAGATCCACCAGCACTTGGGTCCGCCCCGCGAGCGCATGTGTCTGCACGTGCTCAGAACGCAGGGGCTGGTCCCGGAACACGTGGAGACTCGGACCCTGTACAGCAGCTTCCAGCCCACGCTCTCCCAGGTGGGCAGAGGCCATGCCCCCCCTACACCAGTCAAACCCCGCCCCCTCTCTCTAGACAAGGCTCAGCGCTGAGAGGATCGCAGGACACACCTTGTCCACTATTGTCGAGATGTGTCCTTGTCAACAATTTAGTCAACTATGAATCATGGGATCGACCCCAGAACCTTACCCCCTGGCCACTGCGCTCTCCGGCCCCTCATCACTGCCTTGAACCTTGAACTTTATTCCATGCAAGTTGGTGACCTCTGCCGTGCCTCTTCTGTCCAGGGGCGGCTCCAGATGTGGGTGGACGTTTTCCCCAAAAGCATCGGTCTGCCCGGACCTCCGTTCGACATTACGCCACGCAAGGCCAAGAAGTAGGAGGAGCCACACTTACTAAACTCAATATTATATGAAGCCGATCGCTAACGTTGTTTGTGTCCATGCCCCTACCTTCTCAGGAACATCCTGCGGGTGGTGGTGTGGAACACCACGGACGTGACCCTGGACGAGACCAGCATCACCGGAGAGCACATGAGTGACATCTACGTGAAGGGGTGCGTCCGGGAAACACCGAGTCATGCTACGCCGCCCGCTGCACCTTTAATACGCCACTTGCCTACACACAAGCATCGTTAAGCTCCTGTAAACACGATGTCGTGTCACGGGTGCTGAGGATAGACGTCTTCACCTTCGGTTCGCTTGTGGCGTTATTGTGGCGTGACCTTTGCCCCTGCAGCTGGATGCCTGGCATGGAGGGGGACAAGCAGAAGACCGACGTCCACTACCGCTCTCTGGATGGAGACGGGAACTTCAACTGGAGGTTCATCTTCAACTTCGACTACCTGCCGGCCGAGGAGCTCTGTCTGGTGTCCAAGAAGGTGCGTCACACGGGACGACCGAACTAAATAAGATGGCCTCCGATGAGTAGAATGCATGTATAACAAAGAGAACATGATGCATGCTGGGTATGGGAACTCATTCTAGTTTAAGAACAGGTGCTGCTGTGCGTAGAACATTTGCAGTGATTTCATCTGAGATGACATGTCTGGCTTTCATGTCCCTGTTCCACACCAGGAGAACTTCTGGAGTTTGGACAAGTCAGAGTTCCGGATACCGCCCAAGTTGATTGTTCAGATCTGGGACAACGACAAGTTCTCATTGGACGACTACCTGGGTACGTATTTACTGTCACAATTTATTATAGTTTTCTCAAACGGTTGTGTCAAAAAATCAAGACAACCCAATGGAATGAACATTTTAGAACATTTTCAGCGCACCTTACAGCTAACGAGGTCCCCCTCCCCCGACAGGTGTGGTGGAGCTGGATCTGCGTTCGCTGGTTCCTCCGGCCAAGACCCCAGAGAAGTGCGGCCTGGAGATGATGGACAGCGGGCCGGACAAGAAGCGGTCAGAGCAGACCAAGTCTCTGTTTGCCCAGCAGTCGGTCCGCGGCTGGTGGCCCTGTACCATCGAGAAGGACGGCAACAAGGAGCTCGGCGTGAGTTTATGGGAGAGGCTGGTTTTTAGCCACTCCTAGTGCATGATGGGAAGACGGGGGATTGATGGTAACTCTGGCAGAGCTGCTAGAAGTAGCCGCTGTTGTCCTATATGGTATCAGAGACGGTGAACTGTGTTCTTGCGTCGTTTATCCCAGTATCATTTCACGAATGGTTAATTTATAGACAGCCAGTAGGACAGTGATTGACAGCCAGTGGGACAGTGATTGAAGGCGTCTGCGTGCTTGCGGTGGATGGTGATATTGTGCCGTGGGTCTGTCTGTCTCTCAGGGCAAGGTGGAGATGACGCTGGAGATCGTCTGTGAGGAGGACGCCGATCAGAAACCGGCAGGGAAGGGCCGGGATGAACCCAACATGAACCCCAAGCTGGACCCTCCCAAGTAATACTTCTTAGTGGACGTTTCCTACCATAGTTACTTATCGTGAGACCGGCTGTTTGCCGGCGAAACGTTGTGATGTGATGTAGCTTTCCAAAGTCATCGTGGTGATTGACTGACTAAACATGTTCATGTCTGCACCACCAGCCGTCCAGACACGTCCTTCTTCTGGTTCACCAACCCCTGCAAGACCATGAAGTTCATCGTCTGGCGCCGCTTCCGGTGCCTCTTCATCGCGCTGATCATCCTCATCATCGTGGGACTCTTCCTCGGGATCTTCCTGTACTCTCTGCCGGTGAGAACGGGCAGAGCGGCTGCAGGCGAACCAGATTGGAACTTAGATCGCCGCATTTAGACCGGGATACGTTGAAACCAAATCAAAGGAGTTTTATTGACAGTCAATCGATGAACCTCATGACTAACTGTGAATAGAAGGTATACAATTCTATAAAATGTGTTGTTTGTTCTACCCCCACAGAACTACATTTCTATGAAGATAATCAAGCCACTGAGCTAATGAGGAGACCTCGACGTACGGGGGGGTTGACCCGGAGACCTCGGCCTCCACGGGAACACAGACCCTCCTGCGCCGCCGCCTCTACAGCATTTTGCACATCGCTCGGACATCTTAAGTCCCGCACTTCCTGCCAATTTTCATACACGTTGTACCACCGCTGTAAATAGAAGAATGATGTACCGACTGCCAGAGTCGGTACAGAGATTTACGTATTGCGTGCAAATAATCAGAAATGTGATCGCTTCTATTGTGTGCTGCTAATTGAATCTGTATGTCATGATTAAAAAGAGCTTGTACCAAAGTGCTGCTTGTTCTCCAACTGACTCCAACTGAACAGCATAATGCTAGCATTAGACGTGTGAAGCTACGTGTGTCGCTACTTGGGCTGAAGAAATCGCAAGACAAGCAAGTCTTTTTTTAAATTAAAAAAATCCAAATAGTACAGCTCAAAATGTCAAATCTAGTTAAATGCAAGTCCTATCCATATCTGTCCGTGTGTGCAGCCAAGACAAAAAAGCGAATTCCTGATTTCGACGCCATATTTGCACTCCACTGGTCAAATCACTGGATTCTCCTCCATCACCAGAGGCCCTGCCTGGGTTCTAGAGGGTTCTCCTGCTAGTGTTCCTCCCGCGAGCAGCAGCACTGCTGCAGCAGCGCCTCCACCTGGCCGCGGTGCACCAGGCTGCCCGCCTTGCCCTGGAAACGTCCGCACTTCCCCGCACCCTTCCCCTCCAGCACCTCCAGGACCCTGGGAACCACAACCAGCACACACAGCTCACACACATACACACCAGCAGCGGACTGGGTTCTGGTACTGGCTTCGATTTTGTGTGTGTGTGTGCCCTCACCGCGGTCCCATCTCAGACACGGTATCGCTGGGCCCGGCCAGCAGGAACAGACCGGGTCCCTTCTCCTCCCCGACCGTCAGGAACACCAGCGTCTCCGTGGGGGAAAGACAAACACGATTACTTGTGCTGCACCAAATCTATTGACAGTCACGCATATGTCGTGGCAGTCATCTCCGTCACCTCTGTGCCGATCTCATTTGCGATGATATTCATGAACTCGTTGTCGCCCTCTTTCCTGTAGAACAATGACAGGTGTCAATCAATTGGTACGACCTGCGGCCAGCTAATCAAGTGACGACCTGGCAGAAGGAGCTCCTACTTGTGCAAGGTGAAGAACTTTCCTCTCCCCGGGTCGCTCTTGAAGTTCTGCGCGATCAAAACCGCCATGTCTCTCAGCAAGCCCAGGTTGCTCTACCAGAACACACACGCTTGGCATACAAGAACGTTTATTTGGAACGTTCTACCTCATCGTACTGGATCAGAACCTAGAACCTACTTTCTGAAGCATCTTCACAGACTTCTGGATCTTGTCGACGGCCTCCACGTGTTCGTCAGGTCCGGTTCTGTGAGATGACAAAAAACAAGCATGTTTTCTTTTCCTGCAGTTTCAGCTTTCATGGGTCATCTCTGAGGGTCAAAAGGTCAAGGTGCGCCCCTCACTTCAGCAGGGACACCAGGGACCGCTCCGTGCTGTAGGACTTCTCTGCATACTTCAGAACCCGGTTCCCCACCAAGAAGATCAGGTTGGTTCTGTTCTTCTTCCCTTTCTCGGCACCCAGGAGTTTGATCACCTGAAGCAGGACGTCGTTCAACACTTAAGTTAGTTTGAAGGAACACCTTCGGGTGTGACGCTAGTGTGTGTGTGTTTGTGAATGAATGTATGCCTGTGTGAGATAAAGTCTCACCTGTAGCTGGCTGAGGTTGGACACATGGGTTCCACAGCACATGTTGGCGTCGACTCCCTCGATGTCGATGATCCGGATGGGTCCGGCGTGGTCGTCAGGGAGACCGCGGCTCCGTACCTGACACACATGCGCACACACACACGCACAGGGAAACACTTTTGTCAGTAGTCATTTAAAGAGCAGTTCTGAAGAGCCAATTCCACCATAGAATAAGATAGGTTATTATACAGGATAGTCTGAAGTTGGGGGCAGGATAGTCTAATAGTTAAGATGCTTCGCCCTGAACCTCCTCACGAAGGACGCAGAGCTGCAACAAAATACAGCAGAGGTCGCATGGGACGACTGGACTCTAAACGAGGCCCTCGGAGAAGGGCGGACACGCCCATCCCTCCTGACCTTCTGCACGTCGGGGTCGTCCAGGGACAGCAGCTGCAGGGTGACCGGGACGTGGGCTCGGATCTTCTCGTTCACGGCGTCCTCCAGCGCCCCCAGCTGACCAGGTGTCAGGCCGGGGGCCTCCAGCTCAACGCTGCTCCGCTGCCGACCCAGTTCCCTGGAGGAGGGCAGAGCATCGGCTTCATTGCCGTGTTATACGCCACTGAACACGGCCCTCGTGGACACAGACACAGGACAAGGGTCATCTAGTCTAGTAAACCACTAACCAACTCAGAGGTAGGTCGGGAAGAAGCCAGTCTAGTTGTGCAATAAGATCCAAGGAGCGAGTAAAAGATATTTCCCACAGAGAAGAAATCAGCCGTATTACAGCGTCACAGGAGCTCCCCCTCGATCAAAGGACGGATCTGAGGATGAGACCGCTCCGTAGACGTACCATGATGTGGTCTTGAAGCCAAACATCGTCTCTGCCAGAGCGGTGATGAGGTGTTGACCTAACGATGAAGACAACAACAACAACAACTATAAGAAGAGAACATATCTACATTTAGGTCGACGGACACGGCTGATATTCTTCAGCGAGGACGAGGGGTGCGTGTGGCTTCTAAGTGTTTCCTCACCCGAGTGTTGCTGCATGTGGTCGAACCTCCGGCCCCAGTCCACCTTCAGCCGCACCTCCTGGCCCACCTCCAGCGGGGAGCCCACAAAGTGGACGGCGTCGGGCCCCTGCCTCGTCACCCTCAGCACCGGCACGTCCCCGATCAGCCCGCGGTCGTCTGGCTGGAGGCACGCGTGCGTTACGATGCCGCGCTCGGGAAAACTCAAGCGGTCAAGCGGTCCTGATGTCACAACCTGCTACTTACTTGGCCTCCGCCCTCCGGGAACAAGATGGTGTCCTGGAGCGTGATGTTGAATCCCTGCAGGGTTTCCTTCTTCCCGTTGACTTCATGCTTTAGTTCCGCCGGGCAGCAGGACACCACAGAGGTGACGAACTAGAGCACAGAGGCAGGTCCCAGAGGTGACGAGCTGGAGCACAGAGGTGACCAACTAGAGTCCAGAGGTGACCAACTAGGTGACTACTGGGTCACAGGCGTCCCACAGCTGCACGCATTAAAGGCTCTATTAGCACGCTCTGCCTCTGGTTGAACGTCTCGACATTCTGATACACGTCCTTACCACACACACACACACCTGCTCATCCACATATCTCCAACACTCATCCATCCACCCCCTAGACACCTGTACCTTTTTGTTAAATTGGTCGAATGAATTACATTTCTGTTACAGAAGTACGTTTGTTGTCCGGCCGTAACATTGACTAACACCAGTGCGTCTCTGCATCGCAGGCGCCGGTACTCTTGCAGAGAAACGAGTCTCGCGTTTCGCACAAGTTGCACTTCGCTGGCGCAAGGTGCGTGTTTTAGTGCCACTAGTCTGCAGAGCGCGTGTGTGCGCCGTACACATGAAACAAGCACGATATAAAGCCCCTACCTCCTTCATGAAGCAGTCCCTCTGACACTGGAAAGCCATGTTTAATACGCTTCCGGGAGGACAGCTGGCTACGGAAGCCGAGGGCGCCCAAGTGAAGCGCGAACATTACTTCAATAACTAGGCATGGCATGAACGGAATTCAATGACTAAAATAGTACATTTTCGATCAATAGGCAAACTAAAAGAGAGACAATGTGACAATGCATAATTTACAAAGAATAAATACGTGTATATTCATTTGCTATAGTTCAATAAAACTGTAAAGGTTAAAGGACTACTTTAATTTCACTTCAGGGGACCTTTATTTAATAAATCCACATTATTTTAGACTGGTATTCCAGATTCAACGTGATCCTAGGATTAGCATGATACAGTCATAACACTGTGGGACCAAGTTACAAACACAAAATAATTCACACTGCGGTAAATGAAAAACAATGTTTTTATTCAACACGTGATAAAACAATATCAATAAATAATAAAATTAAGTAAAGACAGGTTTCAGATTGTTGTAGAGGAGGGAGAGGGAGATAGAAAAGTGGTAAATTGCGATGTAAACTCAGAGTATCCTGCAGTATTTATTGCTGTCAGCGTCCGAGAACTTCAATCAGACTGTCGGAGGAGAGGAGAAAAGACATCACTCAGTGTCAGGATGCTATGAACACCTGGCTCTACCTGGCCAGGTGAGGCCAGGTGAGGCCAGGTAAGGCCAGGTAAGGCCAGGTGAGGCCAGGTAAGGCCCATTAAGACAGCCACCAAACACACACTCCCACAACCATTATACTGTTCAATCAATCATTATTACTATTATTACTATTATTACTATTATATTACACCGCCTACACATTCAGAGTTTTGTGAAGTGTTGGCCGAAGACATTATGGTCATAAAGTGAAGCAGATTGCATCAACTCAATCAAGCAACGGTTTTATCTGTTAAAATGCTTTTTTGAGACTTGGTTGAGGTTAGTAAGAGAGACTCACATCACTGAGATCACCCATATCTGGAATCTCTCCAGTCTTGTTACCAGCCATGTCCTGGATCATCTACACACACACACACACACACACACACACATATTGTATATGCTGGAGCTGTTGTGAACATGGCAGTCGGGCTATTATAGTAAATACGGTCATTTTACATTAAATACGGTCGTGCTGTGTAGTATTATAGTAAATACGGTAGTGCTGTGTAGTGT
Source organism: Malacocephalus occidentalis (assembly GCA_900312585.1). NCBI lineage: Eukaryota > Metazoa > Chordata > Actinopteri > Gadiformes > Macrouridae > Malacocephalus > Malacocephalus occidentalis. Next base: position 10,751 of record OMOU01091068.1, read on the forward strand.
TATAGTAAATACGGTACTGCTGTGTAGTGTTATAGTAAATACGGTACTGCTGTGTAGTATTATAGTAAATACGGTAGTGCTGTGTAGTATTATAGTAAATACAGTAGCGTGACTCACATCCATGTAGTTGTCGTACTCAGCCTTCCCATCTTCCTCCTCATGTTCCCAGTCCCTCCAGTTGTCAAAGTCCACAGAGATCCAACTGGACTGCTCACACACACACAGACACACACATGTCTCAGCACCACTCAGGATCAGTGCTGATAACTAGCATGCTGCTTGGTGGAGGCTGTTAACCAGTGGCTGTACATGAGAACCCCCAACCTTAATGCAGGTTGGACTACTAACTAATCACCTTGGTGTCCAGGTTGGACCACTAACTAACTAAGTAACCACCCTGGTCTCCAGGTTGGCCCACTAACTAAGTAACCACCCTGGTGTCCAGGTTGGACCACTAACTAACTAAGTAAGCACCCTGGTCTCCAGGTTGGCCCACTAACTAAGTAACCACCCTGGTGTCCAGGTTGGACCACTAACTAACTAAACACCCTGGTGTCCAGGTTGGACCACTAACTAACTAACCAACCTGGTGTTCAGGTTGGACCACTAACTAGCCACCCTGGTGTCCAGGTTGGACCACTAACTAACTAACTAACTAACCACCCTGGTGTCCAGGTTGGACCACTAACTAACTAACCAACCCACCTTCGCCAGGTCCTTCTGGAGGCGGGGCCAGGCCACATCTGGGGTGACCTTTCTGATCAGCATGTTGATGGTGCGATCGTAAACCCTTTCCCTGGAGTCCTGGGCCAAACCACGTCACATATTAACATCACGTTTTACCTCAAGTTGACCTATATTTGATCTTTGCGTAAACTCGGACACATACGTGGATTTGGATTTTGTCATAGAAGTGCAGCTCGTTGTAAATGACGTCATCTTCATCGTTTTTGCAACTGATAACACAAAGGCATTCATTCGTTATTATTATTATGTATTAATCATGATGATTCAATAATTGATTCATGTCTTCATGATCCATAATTAGATACAATGTCACCTAACTTATCATAACCCAATCACTTACCACTACAACACAGAAGAAGGGTATTGGTGGGTGGATTCATTCAACGAAAAGATATGAATTGCAGAGAGCTCACCACAGGACCATTTTGTCTGTGTAGAAATCCACCTGCACGTTCTTGGGTTTGTGGACCATGAAGTTGATGGTGACGTATTTCTTGCGATCAAACCACAGTGCCCGAGCTGGTTGGCTGGAGACATGCAGACATATAAACACTAATGTGGTGTGTGACGCGTTAACAATCATGCAATAATCACATAAACATGGAAATCGACGATTGTAAGGGCAGAGATGAGGGTTTAATGAAGGACGACCAACACTTCCCCCAGCGTCCCACCTATAGTGTGACTAGTAGTCAGGTTTAGCTTACAGGACCACTCACAGAATAGTTGCCTATAAAAAGGAAGTAGACTTTAGTCCAACTTCATGTCTCACCTCTCCTCGGGTCTCACGATCTTTGGCTTGTTCATTGTTGACCTTGTGTTTCTAGAAGGTGGCCTATACGGTGTATACTGGCTGTTACCACAGCAGAGAGGAGCCCACGCTGCCTGGTGGTGGTCTTGTGGAGGTCTTGTGGTCGCCTTGTGGTGGTCCTGCAGAGACAGACCCTCAGCCTACTGCTATATTTAGATGCGTATCAGCTGCTGTCCCGTCCTGTCCATCACCCGCCTGCTCCTGATTGGTTGCATGGACACCCCCCCCTCACCCCCCCGAGCCTGCTCTTGATTGGTTGCAGGGAACTCTCTGGGTGGGGGGCATGGATCGATAAAAACACCCATGGATTGATCGTGTAATAACCACGTTATTACTCGTGTAATAACGTGATACAATTACTACAATGCAATACAGCCAAGGAATAGATTTATTGCAGTGTATTGCTACAGTAACTTGATCCGTTACGTGTAACGTAGATACATTTAGATACATTCAGCTTGTTGTTGAACTAAATTGAGTAAACCTATGGAAAAAGATAGTGTAGTACTACTAGTACTACTACTAGTAGTATTGTAGTAGTATTAGTAGCAGCACTAGTACTAGTGTAGTAGTAGTATAGTAGTATTCGTATTAGTACTAGTACTAGTAGTGTAGTAGTATAGTAGGAGTAGTAGTAGTTTTGGTAGTACTAGTAGTAGTAGTAGTAGTAGTAATACTAGTAGTAGTGTAGTAGCATTAGTAGTAGTAGTAGTACTAGTAGTAGTAGTGTAGCAGTAGTAGTAGTAGTAGTAGTAGTAGTTCTAGTGTAGTAGTAGTGTAGTAGTATTAGTATTAGTACTAGTAGTACTGGTAGTAGTAGTAGTAGGTCAGTAGTATAGCAGAGTGTTTGTCGCCCCCTGCCGGAAGCACTTTGAGTTTCACCGGAAGTGCAACCTCGAGTGTGGAGAATGTGGCGCGCGAGAGACGAGCGATGTTCTGTAAACACCAACTTGCGCAAATAAAACGAATCTAACATTGTTTTTCCGCCGATTTTCTTTGTACCGAAGTGAGGACGCGACAGCGTTGAGGAGCAGCGACTCCCCGGAGGAGGAGGATGCCCCGCAGGCGGCAGGTGAGTGGCGCGGGCGGGGTAGTGATGCTACATAACAGCTAGCGGCTAGCAGATGCTAACCGCCAAGACGGACGGGACATGGCCGTCGGTTAGCGCCTGCTTAGCAGGACGAGGCGCCGTGTTGCTTTAAAACAGTAAAACAGTGGGCAGCAGCCGTGGTATTTCGTTTAGCTTAGTTTAGCTTAGCTGCTTCTTAAACAAGCAAGCAAACAAACACACCTATCCTATTCTGTGTGTGTGTATGTGGATCCATTTGTTTGTTTGTGTGTGTGCGCGTGCGCGCGTGTGTTTGTCCATGTCCATAACATATACATTCATCTATTTATATATGTCAGGTTTGTGTGTGTGTGTCTGTGCATGTGTGTGTGTCCGTGCGTGTGTCCATGTCCATAACATATACATTCATCTATTTATATATGTCCAGGTTTGTGTGTGTGTCTGTGCATGTGTGTGCGTGCGTGTGCGTGCGTGAGTCCATGTCCATAACATATACATTCGTCTATCTATTTATATATGTATATATTATATATGTCCAGGTGTGTGTGTGTCTGTGTCTGTGTGCTGTTTGGGTTCTCATGTGTGTTTCGTTTGGGTTCTCGTGTATAGTCCAGTGGATGGGGTTCTCATTCATGGATGGTGTGGCCCTCAGTTCTCTGCTGTCCTGTTGTGGAGAACACCGTTTAGACAGCCTGTTGACCCATTGGTTGGACCTATAGTTTTAGTATCATGACCTATGCATGCCTTATTGGTCACATGGTTAGTTGTTGTTGTTGTTGCTGCTGCATTGTCTTTGATATGAGCACAAAAACACCTTCTTTAATGTTCAATGTTATGCACTGATGACACAATAGCACCCTCATTGTTTGTAAGAACCAAGGCCAATAAAGCTCATTATGTTTCTGGTTCTGAACACCACTGGTGAAGGGTTATTGAACGTGTGTGTGTGTGTGTGTGTGTGTGTGTGTGTGTGTGTGTGTGTGTGTGAGACAGAGGCCCGTGGCTGGCAGTGGCTCCGACGGGACCGAAGACTCGGACTCGTCCGCCGACCGCGAGCAGACCAACAGCTCGGAGAGCGATGGCAACGCGGCCAAGAGACGCCGCCTCACCAGGGCATCCATGCGCCTCAGCCAGAGCTCCCAGGGTGTGTGCACGCACGCACGCACACAGTCCCTCCAGTGACCCCCCCTGCCTGCCGTCCGTCTCTTCATACCTTGTGTTTGCGGTTCCTCTCTCTCCCCCGTCAGACACCCCCGATCTCAAACCGGCCGGCGACCATGACGAGTCCCCCCCCCTGACGCCGACGGGCAACGCCCCGTCCTCGGAGTCGGAGCTGGACATGTCCAGCCCCAACGCCTCGCACGACGAGAGCCAGGCCAAGGACCCGGCGGGCCGGGAGTCCGACAAGGACCTCTCTCACCGGCCCAAGCGGCGGCGCTGCCACGAGACCTACAACTTCAACATGAAGTGCCCCACGCCGGGATGCAACTCTCTCGGTACGGTGGCTGACAGCATGTTGCCTGCGTCTGTTGTAGGGCTGCCTACTGCCTGAGTCTGTTGTAGGGCTGCTTACAGCCTGAGTCTGTTGTAGGGCCGCTTACAGCCTGAGTCTGTTGTAGGGCCGCTTACAGCCTGAGTCTGTTGTAGGGCCGCTTACAGCCTGAGTCTGTTGTAGGGCCGCTTACAGCCTGAGTCTGTTGTAGGGCCGCTTACAGCCTGAGTCTGTTGTAGGGCCGTTTACAGCCTGAGTCTGTTGTAGGGCTGTTTACAGCCTGAGTCTGTTGTAGGGCTGCTTACAGCCTGAGTCTGTTGCCTGAGCCTGTTGCAGTTGTGTTGTGTGCCCTCAAAGTGCTTAGCATGCCAACGTTATACGACAGCCCCTTACTAAAGGGGTCCTGCACAATCCCCAGTCCTAATATCTTCTGGTTCTCTTGTGAATCCAGTGCATGTGTCCAGATAAATATACGATGGACGGAGTTCCTAATTCTCTCGTGTGTTTTCCTTTCTCCAGGCCACCTTACAGGGAAACACGAACGCCATTTTGCTGTGTCCGGGTGTCCGCTCTACCACAACCTGTCGGCAGACGAGTGCAAGGTGAGCGACGGGGGGCTGGTGATGTGGCTCGAGCTGTTTCTCATCTTTACCGTTGAGCCATTTAGCAAACACTCAACCGCAACGTGCGGGGGCTTGAGATGAAGGAGCGAGGAGAGTTTAGGCAAGAATTGAACGAGCAACCTTCCGGTTTTCAGACGACCGCTCTTGGCCCCTGAGCTACAGGTTCGTTTCGTATCGACTGACTCCCTTGCGGTGTGAACGGACGTGACGGGAAGTAAACGCGGTCTTTGCTACTTACTGTCAGCAGTCGTCAGCTCCTCAGTTCTTCATTTCCTTGCTAGCTGAAGCGACGCCTGTGCGTATGTGTTTGTACGAATGGCGAAGCAGTTATTTTTCAAAGGTTAAATATGCCATGTGGCTACGTTAACGGTAGCTCTGTATCTCTGTTATGTGCCCAGATACGTACTTCATGGGAATCAAGACATTTGCCGTGGAGTGATTTGGAAGTATTTATCAGGTTGAATAGCGAGTTTCGTCAGCTACTGAGACCTAGCATGCAGGGTGTCCTAGCCATGCTGACATGTTTTTTTCCACACAGGTCAAAGCCATCAGTCGAGAGAAACAGGAAGAGGAGATGAAGTCACAGGATGAGGGGAATTCACGCCATGCCACACGGCATCAGGTAGCTCCCTCCTAGCCACGTAGCTTCCTCCTAGCCACGTAGCTTCCTCCTAGCCACGTAGCTCCCGCCTAGCCACGTAGCACCCCCCGAGCCACGTAGCACCCCCCAAGCCACGTAGCTCCCTCCTAGCCACGTAGCACCCCCCGAGCCACGTAGCTCCCTCCTAGCCACGTAGCTCCCTCCTAGCCACGTAGCTCCCTCCTAGCCACGTAGCTCCTTCCTAGCCACGTAGCTCCCTCCTAGCCACGTAGCTCCCTCCGAACCATGCAGCACATGGAAGACAATGTATTTCATTTAGAGTGGCTTCATAACATCAGACACAAGCTAACTACGTCAGCATGTCTTTCCATATAGGCTCGTGGGCGTTCACTTGAAATACTATCTAGAGAAGCTTTCTCCCCGTTACTACGGCAATGTTCTCCCCCCTGATGTCCCGTATAGACGCCCACGTCCAAGCAGAGCCGGTACAAGGAGCAGGTGGCCGAGATGAGAAAGGGGAGGAACGCTAGCCTGCCGAAGGAGCAGAAGGAGAAACATGCGGTAGGTATATCTTTGGATTGGATGATTTTTGTTCATCCTATCAGATGTTGCTGTTTGTTCAGAAGCAAACCCTTGCTTCTGTGGTCTCACACATCTGCCTCCATGCACCCCTGCTTGGTTGGCTGGACGGAGAGTCCAGTCATATTGTGTTATTAACAACAACTATAGCGTCTACTGGTGTCAATGTCTCACATGTGAGGACCGGTCCACAGCAACACCGGCAGACCTATGGCAACACCAGGGAACCCCTGCTGGAGAACATCACCAGCGAGTACGACCTGGAGCTCTTCAGGAAGGCCCAGGCTCAAGCCTCGGAGGACCTGGTAATCACCCTGATCGCTTTTCACCACCACTGCAGCTGTTTAGCCATTTGAACACTTCCAGGGAGCTCAGGTGTGCCCTGTTAAGGAGGCGGCTGGGAGTGGCCCACAGGTGTTGTCTGTCGTCACCTGAGCCACGCCCACTACACGATCACGCCCCCTAAGGCAGAACATATAGCTTCTAAATTCTGCTGTACTGAAATACTCTTCTTTGTTTACTTTGTAACACACCCTTTGGCACATGGCTGGTTTATGGATGAAGCCAATGAGAGCAAAGACTGCCTCCTAGGGGCCCACCAATAGGAAGTGTCCGTACTGATACCAATATTCATGGGCTGCTAAAGACGGATGCACGTTCTCTGCATGAGGTCACTCCCATACATCCACTACAGGGATTTATGTTGATTCTGTCGTCATTTTCACTCTATCTCAACAACATTGTCGACCTATACATGGGTGAGTCTCCTAGTGACCACATGTGTAGGGACCACACCCTAGTAACCACAGGTGTAGTGACCACACCCTAGTGACCACAGGTGTAGTGACCACACCCCAGTGACCACAGGTGTAGTTGACCACACCCCTAGTGGCCACAGGTGTAGTGACCACACCCCTAGTGACCACAGGTGTAGTGACCACACCCCTAGTGACCACAGGTGTAGTTGACCACACCCCTAGTGGCCACAGGTGTAGTGACCACACCCCTAGTGACCACAGGTGTAGTTGACCACGCCCCTAGTGACCACAGGTGTAGTTGACCACACCCCTAGTGACCACAGGTATAGGGACCACAGGTGTAGTTGACCACACCCCTAGAGACCACAGGTGTAGTGACCACACCCTAGTGACCACAGGTGTAGGGACCACAGGTGTAGTTGACCACACCCCTAGAGACCACAGGTGTAGTGACCACACCCTAGTGACCACAGGTGTAGTGACCACACCCCTAGAGACCACAGGTGTAGTTGACCACGCCCCTAGTGACCACAGGTATAGGGACCACAGGTGTAGTTGACCGCACCCCTAGTGGCCACAGGTGTAGTGACCACACCCTAGTGACCACAGGTGTAGGGACCACAGGTGTAGTTGACCACACCCCTAGTGACCACAGGTGTCCTCCCTTTCGTCTGCCAGGAGAAGCTCCGCGTCCAGGGTCAGATCACGGAGGGCAGCAACATGATCAAGACCATCCTGTTCGGCCGCTACGAGCTGGACACCTGGTACCACTCCCCGTACCCCGAGGAGTACGCCCGCCTCGGACGGCTCTACGTCTGCGAGTTCTGCCTCAAGTACATGAAGAGTCAGACCATCCTCCGCAGGCACATGGTGAGAGACAGAAACACTCCTAAACACACACACACCCAGAAAACAAACACACAGCGAGACACACAGCCCCCTGGCCATGCAGCAGTGACCGCAGCATGGGAATACACAAACGGATCCCTGAAGCGACGGCAGTTTAGCCGCCATGCAGCCCCTGACTCTGCTTCTGTTCCCAGGCCAAGTGTGTGTGGAAGCACCCTCCGGGGGACGAGGTCTACAGGAAAGGCTCCATATCTGTGTTTGAGGTGGACGGCAAGAGGAACAAGGTAGGCGGCCATGTTGACACCCAGCCGGGGGGGGAAGTCTACTAGGAGCAGACTGTCTAGAGCTGATCTGAGAAGGATGTTATTGTTTAGAAATGGTTCTCCCGCGTCTTCAGCCTGTGTAGCTCCTAACCGCTGATGTAGCAGTTGTAAAAACTAGATGATATTGATCTAGTTAGGTTAGTCAGCTTGGTTTAGGTAAATAACAATACATGTATTCTGCATGGGCTTGACTGTTCGTTGGCCATCTGCTCACAGAGGACAGAAAGCCATGAGATGTATTGAGACGATGCCCCCAGAGGCTCAGCAGGCCCCTTAGAGGCTTAGCAGGCCCCTTAGAGGCTTAGCAGACCCTTAGAGGCTTAGCAGACCCTTAGAGACTCAGCAGGCCCCTTGGAGGCTCAACAGGCCCCTTAGAGGCTCAGCAGACCATTAGCAGACCCTTAGAGACTCAGCAGGCCCCTTAGAGACTCAGCAGGCCCCGTAGAGGCTCAGCAGACCATTAGCAGACCCTTAGAGGCTCAGTAGGCCCCTTAGAGGCTCAGCAGACCATTAGCAGACCCTTAGAGGCTCAGCAGACCCTTAAGAGACACAACAGGCCTCTTAGAGGCTCAGTAGGCCCCTTAGAGACTCAGCAGGCCCCTTAGAGACCGGCTGCTCTAAGTGATGGTTGGCCCCCTAGATCTACTGCCAGAACCTGTGTCTGCTGGCCAAACTGTTCCTGGACCACAAGACTCTGTACTACGACGTGGAGCCCTTCCTCTTCTACGTGATGACGGAGGCCGACAACACGGGCTGCCACCTGGTCGGATACTTCTCCAAGGTAACCACGGCAACGGCAGCAACACAACGAGGGCGCGCGGTGCTTTGGGTGGGACTCGCTCGGGGCTCATTGCTGTCAAATTGTGTTGGCGCGGTAACGTTGGTTGTCGCTCGCGTGACTCGCTCCTGCGCTCAGCGTTGCTACGCTACAATGCACAAGAGCTGCTCACCACACACAGTGTGGGACGCGCAGGCTTACGGTTGTTTTCCACGCGGTTAGCGTATTCTCCGTGTGGTTAGCGCACTAGCACGTTAGCCACGGAGCACGACCTTTTTTAGTTTAACGGCCCGCCGTCTGTGGTTAAAGAGTGAACCTCTGTTCCCCGCTGTGTTCCCCGCGCGCGGCAGGAGAAGAACTCGTTCCTGAACTACAACGTGTCCTGCATCCTGACCATGCCGCAGTACATGAGGCAGGGCTTCGGCAAGATGCTCATCGACTTCAGTACGTCGCCACCCCCCCCCGCCCCCCGTTTCCTCGCACGCGTCCTCCGGGAGGCTACGCTGTGGGCCGAGAGTCGTATGAACGCTCTGCTCTGTGTGGTGCAGGCTACCTGCTGTCCAAGGTGGAGGAGAAGGTGGGCTCGCCGGAGAGGCCGCTGTCCGACCTGGGCCTCATCAGCTACCGTAGCTACTGGAAGGAGGTGCTGCTCCGATACATGTGCAACTTCCAGGGAAAGGAGATCTCCATCAAGGGTACGCAGTAGCTGCACGCCTCCGTCGCTCGGCCGACGCTTTCTTCTTTCTTGGTTGTGTTTGTCCGCTCGTTCATTTATTTATTGACTGTATTGTGTTGGCTCGAGGGTGTAGGTGTCTTCACCGTTACATCACTGTTATCCTTGCGTCTCTCGTTATTAATAATTAAGTCTGATGGCAGGAGGGGACGGGTCATGATGTTCAAGTAATTTAACTGTTCATGCAACTACTGTCTTTCCTTAAAAAGACAAATGTTCCCTGGTTTTTACGTGCTCCTAGGGGGCAGTATAGCCTTTGTAATATTTCAGCACATTACAATCGTACTTGCCGTTGTTTAGCATGTGGTACATTCTTGGATGTTGCTAATGCACTCAGAATGGCTCCTCTGCTCGGATCCCAGCTGTTATGCCACCTAGCAACGAGGAAACCGGTCCCACTAACCTTGTCACCGTGAATGCTTGACCCCGGCTCCATTCAGATCTTTATGCACCACAGCGATATATCGCCGTCTCTCCTCTTTCTACAAATGTACTCTTTTGAGGTCGCTTTGGATAAAATGCCCGGAATGTAAATTAACGCCGCAGCTGCGCTGGGGGCTAACACCCCCTTGACCGCGGCGAGGCTGAGCTAACAGCAGGGGGCGCTGTCCTCCTGTCCCCCTGGGTGTGTGTGCTGCAGAGATCAGCCAGGAGACGGCGGTGAACCCCGTGGACATCGTCAGCACGCTACAGTCGCTGCAGATGCTCAAGTACTGGAAGGGCAAGCACCTGGTGCTGAAGAGACAGGTAGGCACACACCTGGTTACCGTGGAAACACGCGCCGCTCACCAGCACGTCTATATATACCAGCGGCAGGATCGGTTACAGACTAAAATAAGTGTATAGACTCGGAGCGTCGCGGTAACGTCCGCCATTTTGGAACCCCCCCGTCTCGTACGTGACAGCCTGTCATCACGGAAACCAACTTGCACACCCACCTAAAATTAGACTGGCGTATGGAATAGAATCGGCTCTCGGGTTACAATTATGAAAGAAGACGCACGTGGAGATCTGCCGGGTCGTAGTCGACTCCTTCGGCCATCTTGTTTATGGACAACATGGCCGCCGCCAGCCCATAATGAGCGCAGGAGCTTTGACGGTGTCGGGGTGAGTGACCACAGGTAAGGTACGGTGATGTCTTCCTGTCAGCTGGTCCTGTAACGGGGTAACGCAGTAACAGAACCCCTGCTGTATGACATCACAATCATGAAGGGTCACTTTATGAACGCTCTATTATTGTTGAGGACGTGAGGAATAAACATCTTGAACCTGTTAATGCTGTTCATGACATGATGTCCCCTGATCATTCCACGTCTCTGTCCTGCCTCATGTACGGCCGCATTGTCTTTGTCACACTTAACACCTCGTGTGCTGACATGCCCACCTTCACTTCATGGTGTGTCTCACTTCCACTTTAAAGAGTCGCCAGGGTTCGGGTGTCTAGCCCAGCGGGCCCCCGAGCCCCCAACACCGAGGCTTCCTCTTCCTGTAAACACTGCCTCTCTCCCCCCCCC
>OMOU01091074.1:0-10560 GCA_900312585.1 Malacocephalus occidentalis
ATACACACGCGCACACACACACACGCACGCACGCACGCAAGCAAGCGCCCACACTGTGCCCAAAAGATCATAATGAGATGTCTTGGCCCTGGCTAAAGTAATTCTAGCGGGTCGTGACAGAGATGGAGCACGTGACTGATGAGAAGAGAGACGACAGTCGTTTCTTCAGTCAGAACACGGCAGTGGCGGGGAGTTGTTCCTTCCTCAAATTTTTTGGTGACCGAAATGTTCTCAAAGCTCTGAATAGATGTCATGTCATGTCATGCGATGGAAGAAATGTCTGGGGACCATCTTCTGAGGAATGTCTGGCTACTGGTGGTAAAATGCTGTCATCTTGTTGAAAACTCACACGTATGGCATTTCATAGTGTTGACAATGTTTTACTTCATCGATTACAATCCATCTTATTTCATTTATTGACTTGTTTTTTTGTATTTCTGGATACGAACCAGATCTTCAGAGCTAGAACCAGACATGGCCTGTCGGACATGTTCCTGTTGCGTAACGCAAGCATGCCAAGATGTCAGGTTTGCAGGTAAATCTTTAATAATGGCTATGTGACTTGTAAATGTATTTTTAGAGGTGCAGCCTGAAGGCATGTCTGCCATACCTCCTACCACCCAGGCGCCATTCAAAACACATTCACTCTCACATCAGTGTCTATTAACACACATGTAAGGTTAAACGTCACTCGTCTGTCTTTGTGTGTGTGGGTTTATGTTAAGCTTTCCATCATTTGTGCTTATCTGTGCGTTAACGCCACATCTTTATTTCTCTCTGTTCTCCGTCTCTGTCTCTCTCTCTCCCTCCCTCCCTCTCTATCTCTCTCATCTTTTTTTATCGATAATGTCCTTTGTCCTCACTGTATCTGTTCACCCCCTCACCCCTCTCTCTTCCTATTTCTGTTTCTATAAAGTGAGCACTGCACTGAAGTCTCTCTCTCTTTCACAAATCCACAATGACTCTCTTGCCCTCTCTCTCTCTCTCTCCCTCTCCCTCTCTCTCTCTCTCTCTCTCTGTGTTTAGTCCAGCGAGTGAGAGTGAGAGAGAAGGAAAGAGGGAGCATGTTAACCCGGGAGAGACGCTGTGGTTGTGGAAGTCAGTGCGTAAAGGTAAGTGTGCACAGAGAACATGTTTCTGACCGGGCGACGGTATGTCTCTGTGTGTGTGTGCATAGGCAATGTATGCATGTGTAGATTCAAGGAGTATGCATTGTGTGTGAGTGTGCGTGTGTTTGTGTGTGTGTGTGTGTGTGTGTGTGAGAAAGAGAGAGAGAAAGAGAGGAGGAGTGGACTAAAAAGACACAAGCACAAGCAAAGGTTGTTTAACAGTAAATAGAGAAAGGGAAAAGGGACGAGATAGAGCCAGACACAATTGAAGAACAAAGGAGAGAGAGAGAGAGAGAGAGAGAGAGAGAGAATGCATGGAGGAGAAGCCACTATGGAGTGTGTGGTCTCTGTTCTGCCCTGAGGGACCACTGCTCTCTCTGTCAGGACAAGACACGTCAGGACAATACTGAATTCATTGACAGATCAGAGAATCTATCAATTTCTCCTGGCCGAGGGTGAACGCTGAACACAGGAGCCTCAGAGCAGGGAGGTGTAGGAATGTTTGATACTTGCCTTGGCTTTGTTAGCTGATTTTTTTCTCTCATCACCATGGCAACATGTATATATTTTTTCATTTGTGTTTTGAAAACCAAGGTTTTATATCATCAGAATCTGTGAGGTCGAGATCCGACATACGTAGTTCCACTGCTATGAGAGGGAGAGAGAGAGATTGAGAGAGATAAAACAAGAGTGTGTGAGAGAGAGAGAGTTATAGTGAGAGAGAGAGTGAGAGAGATAAAGCAAGAGAGTGAGAGAAAGAGAGAGAGACCGAGAGAGAGAGAGAGAGAGAGAGAGAGGGAGAGTGCACATGAGTAAGCATGAGAAAGCCAGTGTCAGAAAGGGAGAGGAGAGAGATGAGAGAGGATGAGGATGTGAGCAGGGAGAGAGGGGAGCAGGACTTGTGTTGAGCGCAGAGGGAGGAAGACAAGAAGCTAACTGGACCTAACATCCATATGTGAGTAGGAAGACCGCATGTGTGTGTGTGTGTGTGTGCATGTGTGTGTGTGTGTGCATGTGTGTGTGTGTGTGCTAGTATTGTAATGCATGAGACAAATAAGGTGCATGATGGAGATAAACATTTGAAAGGCTTTAATTGTGTAGTTAATGAGGTGAGGTTTAGATTGAATGGCCAGACTCTGCTGCATGTCTGTAGAGAGATTACATGTGCAACCTGAAGAGTTAGTATCGCCTCTGTCTCTCTCTCTCTCTCTCTCTCTCTCTGTCTCACTCCCTCCCTCCCTCTCCTCACCTCCCTTTCTCCTCCAGCAGTGGTTACTCTCTTCTTTCTTTGAATGTGTTTTTGTGCTCTCTCTCTCCCTCTCTGCCCCCCCCCCCCCCCCCCCGGCCTGCAGGTCATGTAGGACGGTAACAAGGGAACGTCCTGTGTCATACTGCATTAGCCTCACACACACACACACACACACACAGAGAGACGCACAATGTGGAATGAGTGCAGGTTAGTAGTAGTCGCGTGTCTTTAAGTGTGTGTGTGTGTGTGCACGTGTGCACATGTGCACATTTGTGTGTGCATGTTTGTGTGTGTGTGTGTGTGTGTGCACAAGGTGTGAGTCAGAGAGGGAGAGCAAGAGAGAGAGTGTGAAAAAAAATCGGAACCCATCGGAGTGTGTAGATGTGTATGTGCATTAGCATGACAACCCTACGCATGGAATCAAATCATCCACAGAGAGCACAGCAAGTGTCTACAAGAACTCACTACACCACTGGCTATTTACACAGAACAGAGAGACAAGGATGGGGGAGAGAGAGAGACGCACATGCAGAGAGGAAGAATGGAGGAAAGAAAGAGAGAAACCAAAAATGCTACAAAAACAATAATAATAGGAAGACAAACGTCTGCAGAGGACCAGCAAACACTCACAGACGAGTGCGGGAGCGCTGGGGAAAGGAGGCTAGTTACCTCCTGCAGCGTAGCACTCAGCACTAGAATAGCCTTCAGTCTGCCGCTGTGTACGAAGGTTAAATGAGGCTGGGAGTTTGATGTTGTCAGGGTTTCGCCGCATGCCATTTTTATTCAGAGATATTTATTTTACGATTTTAATTTTTGTGTTTTTGTGTTGTGGCATAGTGTTTTCTTGCCGTTTTAAAATCGTTTTTAGAATTTTCCCAACATGAGTTTTGTCACACGTGGTTGTTTTATTCTTTGGTTTTTATTTCTGAATGTAAGGCAGCTGATTAAAACTCACTCACATGTCTGTTAACTGTAACTAGTAGGCACATACCTTGCCAAGCTCATGCTGTAGATTGTAAACTGTGCTCCTGATACGTACGTGTTGGTGTTGTTCCCACAACATCATCATTTATGTTGCTCCAGGGCCATTATTGCAACTGACCAATCACCTTTTTAGATTAGTGGGGAGGGAGAGGTTAAGGTCAGGGTTCAAGGGGAGGAAGAGGTTAAGGTCAGGGTTAGAGGGGAGGGAGAGGTTAAGGTCAGGGTTAGAGGGGAGGGAGAGGTTAAGGTCAGGGTTAGAGGGGAGGGAGAGGATAAGGCTAGGTTAGAGGGGAGGGAGAGGTTACGTTTAGGGTTGGAGGGAGGGAGAGGTTAAGGTTAGGGTTAGAGGGGAGGGCGAGGTTAAGGTTATGGTTAGAGGGAGGAAGAGGTTAAGGTTAGGGTTAGAGGGGAGGGAGAGGTTAAGGTCAGGGTTAGAGGGGAGGGAGAGGTTAAGGTCAGGGTTAGAGGGGAGGGAGAGGTTAAGGTTAGGGTTCGAGGGGAGGGAAAGTCACGATGAGTCACAAAGTTATGACAGCACAACAAGGTGAATGGTCAGTTGCAAATGATGGCCCTGGATCGTCATTCATTCATTCTGATATTGTAGGAAAAACACCAACAATACCGGCAATATCAGGTGCTGCGATGGTAAACAATAATACCCCGCCGTAACACACCACAACACTAGCAAGCAACCGCCCCCCCGTCATGCGTGTGCACATGAAGGTTTCTCAGAATCCTGTCTTGTGTTCTCGTGTTAGAGAGACACATCGCGTGTCACCTCGGCTCGCTGGCCTGTGGTTTTCATTTTGTTCCTGCTCCTCTATAGCCATTCAACATCATGACATCATGTATACACACTTCTCTCTTTATGCAGCATTCCCTCCATGCTTCTCTCCCCCGGCATGTGTGTGTGTGTGCGCATGTTTGTCTGTGACAGTGTGTGTGTGTGTGAGTGTGTGTGTGTTTGTCTGGGAGCATGTGTGTGTGTGTGAGAGAGTGTGTGCATGTGTGTGTGTGTGTGTGTGCGCGCGTGCATGTGTGTGTGTATGTGTGTGTGTTCGTAACACACAACAATTCAAACAAAAGGGCATTTTATTAATAAATTGCTGAGGGCGCTAAGAAAATACTGTAATTATTGCATCTCATATTCTCGTCGTGCTCTCTCCCCCGGTATGTGTGTGTTTGTGTGTGTTTGTGTGTGTGTGTGTGTGAGTGAGAGAGAGAGTGTGTGTGCATGTATGTGTGTGTTCGTAACACACAAAAATTCAAATAAAAGTGCATTTTATTAATGAATTGCTAAGGGCGCTACCTCCATGCAAATGTGTTCTCTTTGTGCTTTCACGTCAAGCTGAAGTGAATAACAATACATTTGTGTAGTTCCCTCCATGCCCCTTATCTCTCTTTTGTCAATATCTTCACTCTCACCTCCTCTGTCTCCCATCATTTCACCTCCCTCGCTTTGTCTCTTTCTCTCTGTCTCTGTTTTTCTCTCTCGCTCTGTTATTATTTCTCTGAGTCACCTGTTCTTATTATTTTCCTGCTCATTGTCTCTCCATCAATTTCCTTTCTCACTCTCCCACTCCTTGTAGTTCACACCCCCTGTCTTTACTCTACCTCCGCAGAACTAGAGACAGAGCGGGTGTTCACATTGGATAAAACTACAGCAGAATCATTTGCTCCACTGTCCGACTCCCTGTGACGTCATGAGTGCGCCACCAACGGGAAGCCCAAATATGGATGTGACGGTGGTCTCCCAGGAGATGGCGATGCTGAGCAATATGTTGGCTGCTTACACGTTCATTGCAGGTAGGTAAATAACAGGTCTTTTCTCCTTCACTTAAATGCTTAGTTCATTGCAATGGTTTATGAAACCAGGTCTATCCAATTAGGCCTCTATTGGCTAAATTGCTAAAAAATAAAATCTTTATGTATTAATTTGTATTTTTATATTTTAACCAGGTTGGTCTCTCTCTCTCAGTCTCTCTTTAACTAGAAGATAGGAAAATCGTTTCGATTCTACTTTATTTACATTCAATTTCATTATACAATTAAAATCAGTGAAACCTTGATAACAAGAGGTCAAAACATAAACAACAATTTTCCTTTGCTCCTATCTTCAAATCTTGCTTCATAGAGTTATTAAGTGACACTAAAATCGTTCAAGGATGAGCAAGCCGAACATTACAACGAGCAGTTTCCATATTTTTTGTTTGTCCTCAGATTTGGGAGGAAGGTGTTCCGGGCGCTGGAAGGAAGCATGGTGATGTCTCTCACCTCTCCATCTGTTTGTGTCTCTCGTCCCCAGGTCAGCCAGAGAGGACGGTGCTGGTGTTCCTGGGTGGTGTCTGTGTTGGCCTCTTCATCACCCTTTGTGCCATTGTATTCCAAATACACTGTCGAACTGACTGTCACTATGGCAACAGTCACCCCCCTCATCTTCACCATCGTCGAAGCAACAAGCATCAGCATCAGCATCAGCAGCGTGACTGTCCCAGAAACAGTAACCCAGACAACATGACTCTCATCCCGACTGGGGGTCATGGACCCAGTGGGGACAACCAATCAGAGGACTGGGATGACACCGCAGACCTGTCGGCAAGACAACGGAGACGCTTTGAGAGAGCCCTGATGAGCACCAGAGTTTTTACTTCAGCAGATGGTATTTTACACACACACACACACACACACACACACACACAGGGACCAACTGTTCATAAAATAATGATGTGCATTTGATGGTAATGCAACCGGACATTGTATGCTTTCGTTAGTGAACACACAACATCAGGTTGTGTGTGTGTGTGTGTGTGTGTGTGTGTACGTGTACTCGTGCATGTTTTTGTACAAGAATAGCCCTCAGTCAGTGAATTTTACACTTTGCTCGGAGGTTGATTGTTTAGCTTATGTTTTCATGTTTTCGCTGTTTGCGTGTGTCTGTGTCTGTGTGAGTGCATGTGCACTCATCTCTCCTGTATGTGTGTGTGTGTGTGTATGTATGCGTGTGTAGATTTAGACAGATCCCAGCGCCTGGAGGAGAGAGAGACGATTCTGCGGGAGATCTGGATGAATGGCCAGCCAGATGTACGCACTGTCACCCAAAGCCTCAACAGATACTACTGACCCAATCACTGTCTCACCCCCCCTAATGTCCTCTTCCAGTAGACTTCCACATCCATGTGGCCAGGAGAGGAAACCAGAGGAAAATAATGGGGAAAAAGAGGGAACGACATGACATTGAATGAAAGGGAAGGGAAGAGGGGGACGTTGTCTTACATTATGTCACTGTGCTGGTTGGCTTTTGAGTCAGTTGGGATCAGTTTATATCCTACCTGACTCAGAACGAGGGAAAGAACAACCACAGAACAAGTATGTTAATGGACTTGAAGGAAAGAATTACCTGTACAACTTGTTTTCTATTTCTCGGCTTTGCCCAAAGCCTCTGTTGTTTATAAAAT
The DNA here is from genome assembly GCA_900312585.1 of Malacocephalus occidentalis. Lineage (NCBI taxonomy): Eukaryota > Metazoa > Chordata > Actinopteri > Gadiformes > Macrouridae > Malacocephalus > Malacocephalus occidentalis. Next base: position 6,798 of record OMOU01091074.1, read on the forward strand.
AGAGTGCAATTGTTGATGAGAATAAATTCATGTGTTTTCTAAAAAGGGAATTATGTTTTTCTGGCATTATTTGTTATGTGTTCAATTATAGTGTGTATCTGTATAGACCTATACTTATATTTATAGAAGAATATGTTATTCTGGTAGTCGAATGTTCAAATATTAGGCCTACATGGCAAAACATAGATAAACATGCACGTTTTACCTCAAACCTTGGAACAAACAATTATTTATTCTATAATACCAAGCTATTCGTATTGCAACACATTAACATACCGCGGGACTGCTGCTCTGCAGAGCAAACACCGCCATCTTCTGGACGGTCGTGAAGACACATGCGATGCATACTGCGGCACCACAGACATCTTTAGACCGCGTGGCGTACAAGTATACAATCATTCATCGGTCTTTAAAGTCTGTAAAAGTAGGTCTGTTTTCGAGGATACTTTGCTCGGTTAACGTGACTCTTTCCTTATTGTATCGCAATGCCATCCCTAACTCCCTGCAGGTGCATTATGGACTACCTGGCGTCTTATTTGAAAGCATCGCTGTTACTTTAACGGGGCGGGTCCGTGACGCGAGGAGCCCCTCGTCGCGGGATAACGGGCCGAGGAGGGAGAAAGGGGGTACGGTGGTTGGGCTGCTGGAGTCCCCAAACACACAACCTTACATCCATTCTCGACTATATCCCTGGGATAGCAGATATATATAGTCAGCATCATCATCGACAGATTTCTCTCATCCAAAATGAGAGACTATGCGGCGAGCCCGAGTCGCGGAGGAGGCTGCGTGTCCTGCTGCCAAGTTTGCGTCTTTGCGTTGACTGCGTTTCTGCTCGTCGCGGAGCGGACCGCGGGTGAGTTCTGCACACACACACACACACACACACACACACAGAGATGAAGATGATGAGATGAAAGTTTAGATTTTCTAAAAATAAAAACTATAAATAAAAATTTTTTTGGGAGCTGTCTTTATAATTCAGAATGAGACCCGCCTTTCCAGCCAGCATCACCACTGCGTCTATTGCCTCCGTTTGTTATGAACATGTGCCTGCCGGGGGGAAAATATGCCAACTCATCGCCACTGCTATAATATCACACTACTGGCTGCATAGCCTACTACATATGCACATAACTACACTCTTTTGACAGACTCCTGGTTATAAGCATAGGCTGCCATGTTGGTAGATTTGAGCGCCCTTTTTCAGAGGTGATATGGGCGCGGGGATGGGCGTACCCCGTTATTATTGGGCCTAGCCCAGCCAGACCAGCCCACCCGTTTGTCAGCTACAACGGTTCGGATTACATTGCGAGGGGGGCGATGGACACGGTGTGAGTTTTGTACTGAGGCAGGAGGAGGAGGCGGCTATACTGTGTCTTGTGCACGCTCATTGAATGGGCGTGAGAGAGACAGAGAGAGAGATGCAGACTGTACAGTCTGGGTGTGATGTGAGATGTGGACTACCTGCATTGCATAACAAAGGTCATAGATGACAAAATGAAACGACAATCACACACACACACACACACACACACACACATGCATACAGTCACAGATCCACCGTTTGTATTTTGTAGTTGTTTACATCTGTTGTAAACGGTAGTAGGCAAAGCTAATGCTAAAAACAAAATGCCATGATAGTATTGAACGAAAATAATCACAATAATATCTTAGTGTGTGTGCGTGTGTGTGTGTGCGCGTGTTCTCTTTTTTTGCAGTTATCTACTGTTTTGTGTACTATCTGTGGATTGGACACAACTATTGCTATGCTTACCTGGCTGGATTCACTGCACTGTTCCTGCTGCCAGGTGAGAAAAGAATGATGATGACATGAGTGGATGGATGAACTGACTGTTTGATTTGATTGGTTGATTTGCTTAATCACATGTCTTCTCCTAGGCTGGGCTCCTCAGTGGCTAAGCTATCTGTGGTACCTGTCAGATGGACGCATACGTATGAAATCCCTCACCTGGACCCACATTCTGCACCTGGGCATATTCAGACGGTAGGCCTGGTGTCTTTGTTTGTGCGTGTGTGTGTGTGTGTCTGTGTATGTGTGTGTGCGTGTGTGTGTTGGCAGAGAGCACTTAAACCAACCTCCATTTAGCCACATCCCGCCCCGCCCCCACTCAGCAACCCCATTTTTGGTTTGAGGTTCAAGACAGTATTTAGCCTATAGCGACCTTTCAATTCAAATGACTTGCTCTGTGAAATGAGCTCAAACACCCGACGTATGTGCAAGTCTATGGCCATATAGTGACATATGTACAAGGAGAGAAATTAAGCTAGTCTCCCCCACTCTCTCTCTCTCTCTCTCTCTCTCTCTCTCTCCGCCCTAATGCGATGCCCGTGTCTCTCTCCCTGCAGGCTGTGGGAGTGCTTGTGTCTGCCAGAGGAGGATGTGTACGGGGAGATCATGCAGCAGGCGGACGTGTCGGCCCTGCGTCTGTTTGAAGCCCTGGTGGTCACGCTGCCCCAGACCCTGCTGCAGACCTACGTCCTCATCTGCACCGACATAGGCATCAAGTCCCCAGGTACGGTTGGCACTGCTCGTGCTCTGCTGGCGGCCATGTTGGCTCTCAGGCCACACCGATGGCCTGGTTTGTGTGAACCGATAGAGAAACCGATAATGAGTGTTTGTGTAAGGATTAGGTCATTTTTTCATTTTTTTCTCTTATGGAATGCGATGAATTATATTTTCTTATCGTCATTGTTCACACTTTGGTAATATTGTAAAGTGCCATCTCTCTTTGTCTCTCTCCATCTCGCTGTCTCTCTCTCTCTCTCTCTCGGCCTGTCTCTCTTTGTCCGTCTCTGTGTCTCTCTCTCTCTCTGTTTCTTGTTCTCTCTCTTTTTCTCTCTGTCTGTCTCTTTCTCTCTGTCTGTCTCTCTCTGTGTCTGTCTCTCTTTCTCTGTCTATCTCTGTGTCTCTGTCTGTCTCTTTCCCTCTCTCGTTCTCCCTATCTGTCTCTCTTTCTCTCTGTCTGTCTCTGTGTCTGTCCTTTCTCTCTCTCTCTCTCTCCTTCTCTCTGTTTTTTCTCTCTTACTTACTTACTCTCTCTCTTACTGTCTGTATGTTTTCCTCATGTGTATCTGTGTCCTGTAGCCTCTGTGTGCTTCGTGGTGTGCCTCATTTCCCTGGCCTGGGCCTTGGTTCTGTATGCCCGAGCCTGCTCCCTCATCAGACCCGGTCACCTGCCTATGACCCCTGCTGCCATACTCTGTAGACTGCTATGGAGGGTGGGTATCCACTATGGACACTAGAGATCCAACTTGATTCTACTTTCTGGGTTTACTGTGTGTAAATACATATGAATTAAGTGTATATACAGTACACAGTAGGTCCTTACTGCTTATGCTTGCATGGACTGTGACATTCAATATTTTAATGAGGTTGTATGTTATGTAAACAAGCACAATGTGTCTTATTTGTTTTTTGTGTGTGTGCGTGTGTGATGCTTGTTCTCCTGCCCCTCCCCAGGTGGGTATGCTAGGCTCTCGTTTCGCCGTGCTCATGCTGTTCACACGGATCTTCAAACAGTGGATCCTGGGGGTCATAGGTCAGTCTGGAGTCCAGGCTGTGTGTTTTTAGTTTTTTTAGATCTCATACAGCCAATCAGGATGCAGCATCTCCCGAGTCAGGCCCCAGAGGAAGCAGAGACAACTAATCAGATAATTTTTTTAAAGACCTTTGCAAGTCCCAGATTTGAGTTGTGTGTGTGTGTGTGTGTGTGTGTGTGTGTGTGTGTTTACATCTCTA
>OMOU01091075.1:0-12588 GCA_900312585.1 Malacocephalus occidentalis
TGCTCCACTCGTGCAACGCCCCCCAAGGGTGACGCCCCCCCCAGCATTTCGGTTCGCGCTCACGGCTGGTTTTCTGCACACCTGTTCCAAATCACAATCAACCCTCCCTGTCTATAAAACCCAGCTCACACATTCAGTCGTGGCCAGATCTTCCAAAAGCGTAACCATACGAAGAACCCATCGCCGTGTCCTCTCGACTCCTGACCCTGCACCCCTCGCCGGGTCCTCCTGCACCCCTCACCGTGTCCTCCCGAACCCCTCGCCGTGTCCTCCCGAACCCCTCGCCGTGTCCTCCCGAACCCATCGTCGTGTTCTCCCTAACCCCATCGTAGTGTCCTCCCTAACCCCTCGCCATGTCCTCCCGAACCCCTTGCCGTGTTCTCCCGAACCCCTCGCCGTGTCCTCCCGAACACATCGTCGTGCCCTCCAGACTCAGATCCAGACCCAACGCCGTGTCCCCCCCGACTAAGATTCCACATCTCCTGCACACGGATATCATATCCCTGTTTGCGTGAGCCACAATAAATCGCATTAACCGCTTCATCTCCTGTGTCGTGCGTTTGAGTCCCCAGCACCCAGCCCTAACAGCAGGCATGTAACAGGCAGGCAGGTAACAGGCAGGGTACTCACTGAACTGACGAAGGTAACACACAGTAGGATCAGACAAGGTACACAGGACTGGGGCAGACTTAAATAGGGAGACTAACAGGTAATTGACAACAGCTGACAACAATCAAGGGCAGGGAAACAGAACAAAATGTAACAGAACAAAAATTACAGTCAACTACAAGCATGGCCGACAGGAACAAAACACATGAAAGACAAGGGGAAACTAAAGACAAGCAGGGGGAAGATAAGTAACATAAACAGGTCCCAACAGAAAACAGAACAGAATATGACATTGACTCCGCTCGCCCCCTCAAAGTCTTGATATGCTCTGGTCGTGGTCTTTACTCGGTCTCGGATTAGGTGTTCTCGACTACACTATTGTTTTGATGTGAAGTGAATATGATCTTGTCATTTTAATTGTCCAATTGTCATTTTACACTTCTATTCTTGCAAATCACGGTTAGAAAATCATTCTGCATATATCTCAGTATAGAAGATGTAGTGATTCATGATGGGTTATTGCTGGTACATCACTGCGTGGATATTCCTAAATGATTTCAACACTTTTTTTTGTTAACAACAACAATGTCTGAAATGTCAAGATTCATTAGGGGGACAACTGTGGACGACTTGCACCCCTCACTAACCCCGGTACAGTACTGGTTGCATGTGTGGTCTGTTTAACCCTCTCCTCGAAGTTCAGTATAAGCTGCTTGTGGTCTGGAACATTGGTAATGATGTTTGTTTACAACGTAGTCTTATGGTCATTATGGTCATTTTTGTTTGTGTCCTGGGTTTCCACAGCCAAATGAAAGCTGTGTGTTTCATGTCAATTCCACTGGCATGCAGTCCTCACTACGTCACTGAGCAGCGCAAAGAGAAAAAGTGCTCACATTTGTCACAGTTGGCTCAGAAAGCCATGACAAATAACGGGAGGAAACACAAAAGTTAATTCAATCAAATTAATTTATTGGACACCAACACACACAACATGAAGAAATATACATCTCTAAATCAACATGGGACAGGTGGTATTGGGAACACCGGGCGCAGATGTTTGAATAGGCACGACCACTCCCAATGGGCGTATGCAACTAACACGCACCGGCCCTAACGTAACGTTGTCAAGAATCTGTATAGACTTTTCTCGAGAACTGCCATGTATCCGGTGGTGTGGCAAAGGAGAAAAAAAGGCCCAAACGCAGGCGGCAAGGTCACTTAAATACTAATAATATTTAATACCAAGAAAAAAATCTGCCAGTATACATCAGTGATGGGCGTTCAGAAGTGCACAGATGAACAAATGCCTGAAATGGATAGGTTAGACAGGACACCTACCGCATCGTGAGTCTCCGTCCTCAGGGCAATTCAACTTCAGCTTTCCAGATTCTTGAATGTTCATCCGACATACCCTGGTGTGGTAATAGGGTGAACGTAATAGAGTTCCCACCCCCCTTATTTACTTATAACCTAGTTAAAAATACTGTTTCTTACACCATGGATACAGAAAAAAATCGACGTAAAGTCTACGAAGCATTTACTTTTCTGATCATTTTCTGGTCATAAAAAAATGGTATGGGACACCAGCAACATTATGCATGTACTTTCTGCAAGGCGATGTGCTGGGGAAATTGCCTCTTGATCACTGATTCCCCTCTATGTACATTAAACGTGTCCGTTTTCCAGGCAGCCATGAAAATGAGCGAGAGGTAGATCTCCATAAGTTATCATGGCTACACATCACCCGCGGGATGTGTCCTGCCAGAAACTTTGGATGACTGCACCAAATTAATGATCTGTAATACTGACAACTGTGGTCAGTATTATAACTGACAACAACAGACGGCCTTCAAAACATTTTTGGTAGGGACTAGGCAAATGTCACAATGCAGACTGAGCACAAATGCAGGACCGCAGGGTAACAGGCAAACATCGAGACTTAATTGTCTCTCCATGGCAACTCGGGATTTCTTCAGAGGTAAACTAAACAGTCATCCACAACAGGTGGGAACTGGCAAAACAACAAACAAAAATCTATTCTCTACAAAGAATCACAGCAGCAGTATTTCTGGGAGCAAATGTTGATGCCTGAGCTGACTGACTGGAAGCAGGGGGTTTATAAAGCCCAAATATGAGCTAGATGATCCTGCTGATCACATGGCACAGGGTTCCCTGGGGAGATTCTCAGAGACTTCCTAGGGCTCTATTCTGCCTGGTCGAGGCGTGACAGGCAACATTGTCCAGCTAGCTTTTTTGGGTATGTAATAGAACACAAACAAACACTCACACAGGTATAAACACACACAAGAGTCTGTTTATACATATTATGGATATTTAAGAATTGAAATAAAGACATTCACTCAATAGGAACAACTGCCAATACCAGTCATCATTAATACACTTCTGTTTTAGCATTTGCACAACATCTTACTATGAGTGCCTACACTTGAATATTGATATAAAACACATTTCCCATTTCAGCCCAGCACCACTATCAGACTCGCACACTGTACATTTGCACTACCCCGTATACTGTACATTACTGTATATACCCTGTACTGTACACGTACTGTATATACTCCACTGTCCTCTCTGTATATTCTCTGCAGATCCCACATTGCACAGCGACTCCGGACCCGGACCCGCCAGTCACTTGCACTGCCCCCCTGCATATACCCCGCTGTACACCTCAGTGTATACGCACAACTGCATATACCTCCGTCCATACTGTACATACATCTATATTATGAACATATCCTATACGCACTGTAGATTCCGTATATTCTCATATGTACTGTAGATTCTGTATATTCTTATATGCACTGTAGACTCTATATAATTTCTGAGGATACCTCTGCCCATACAGTACATATCCCAATGTATATCTCTGCCTATACTGTACATTCCTCAATGTATAGCGTTCACCGTATATATAGACATATCTATATGCACTCTGCAGATTCAGTATATTCCTGTAGATGGTGTACATTCTCTGTATATTCTGCCCATACTGCTACTGTTACCGTTCACTGTTAAACTGTTGCACTTTTGCTACTACTTTGTACTTCTGGTTAGATGCTAACTGCATTTCGTTGTACTGGTATGCATACTCTGTGCAATGACAATAAAGTTGAATCTAATCTAATCTAAAAAACCCTGTCCAGGCCCTCTCTATACATGTCCAGGGAGATGTATGTCGGGTTGTGTTTGTTTCCAGAGACATGTCTGCAGTCCTTGGCCCTCTTGGGAACTGGAGGTGGAGCAGCGTTTTGGCTTCGATACGGGCTGCTCTGGGACAGTGGGAGAACATCCAAATACTCCTGCAACGGCGTGTCCTCATCCTCATCATTCTGAGAGTCTGGCATGTGGAGGCTGGCTTGGTCAGCAGCACTCAGCTCCGCCTCCTCCGTGGCCGGTTCGGTGTCCTCGCCTGCCCTGGAGCTACTGCAGTCAGCGGCTGAGCCCATCTGCTCCGTGTAGTCACTTGCTGGCCTGGTGTTTGAGTTGTCGTCAAGGCACAATGGAACCAGGCAATCTGTGGCACCGTCAAACTCACAAGGGTGAACGCTCACACGGATGGTGTCGCCTTCTGAGGGCTGGCTGAATTGTGGCGAGATCTGCACACACAATTATAATAAGGGTTAGTGCTAAATGGGCCATATTATATCACGAGTTGTGAGCTTGATTAGCCATTACAAGCCGTTTCACAATTGACTAAAATGGTCATTGTGACATAGACATCACAAGTGGGACTGTCCACCTAGATTTATGTTGACTAGGTCTGTTTACCAGTTGGTAGAGTCCACTGCGTAGGCTGGAAAACTATACATCTAGGTGAACACTCCTACTTCTGACATCACTATGTCACTAGGCCTATGCCTTTTATACATGCCTGATGGGGCGTAACCCGATACATGTCTATGCACATGTTGTCTTGTTCATATGCATAGTGACTCATGGACCCCACCTTCTGGTGACTCTGTGAGGACCACAACGCCAACGAACTGAGACCAGGATTGGGGACTATCTTTCCTAAGAACGACCTATACCTGAGAACAGGAATTATTATTATTATTATTATTATAAATGTAACTTTCAGAAAGCTTAAGCACTATTCATCAACAATTATAACATTGGTATTTGCAAAATAAATATTTGGACTTTCATTAAATTGATTATGATTTATACAGATACGAGTGCTGTTCATCACATTATTATTATGAGCAAATGATGAATACCAACAGTAAATAAACCTACAAGACACAGCCCACTCCAACAATGGTCAGCAAGAAGACACCAACCGCTGCACATATACTCAACACCCCGACCAGAACAGCGTCTACAAGGACAAGAGAAACCACCAGCTACAATGTGTTGTTTAAGTATCTGGTGTTTCTAAATCACTGCCTTGCTAAATATGCTGTTCAGAAAGTATGTAACGAAGGTTTCTGGTGAGTGAACAAACAGCTGCATTTTTATGCAACTTAAAGCCCCCTGCTTCTGTATATTAGGTAAGGAAAATGTATTATGCACAAACGTATTCGAAATATAACTACAAAATGTTATTTACTTTCTTTTGTTGTTGAATGGTTTGAGTGTATGTTTTGAGAATCAATATACACCAGCATAAATATAATGGTCCAATAGTGTGTGCATAACACATATTAAAAGCTAAAACATTGTTGTACTCTTGTCAATACATTGGGCAGTGTTCAAAGCTAATTGAAAGGACTGACCATGTTTCTGTGTCTCAAAGTGTCTTTCAGTACTCCTGATATTCCCTGTAGGTCCCTTGGCCATGACATAGACTCTGTACTTTGTTGATGGTTTCAGTTTTTCTAGTACAGCTGCCCGTTGGCTGCAATTCACAGATATATCTGTAAACAAACAAAAAAACATAGAAACAGACAAACAAACCGCCATTAAACTATGAATGGGTGATGATTTTTGAATATTCAAATGAAAGTGGCATTCTCTAAGATTTCTGTTTCGTACTTTTTGTGACGACACTATGGTGAAAAGCGGCAATTGCATCCAAAAAGTGTTGCATAGCTCCATCCGCTGGTAGTTGTTTAATGGCAGATGTCACTTCCGCTTATGCTCTTTTTCCGTACCCGCTCTTTGGCGGACATCCATGGGGCCAATCACTGCTGGGTTTTAAATCTTGCACGGGAAAGCGGCTAGCCACCCAGTCCGTAATATCAAATACTCATTTGCTGATAGATAGTGACTTTACAGACATCTATTTACATGACTGCCAATTTAGTGTAAACTTATTTTAAGAATGTATTGTCCCCAAATGTCCCCAGTCAGCACATGGGGGAAGTTTAGCATATGAGCATGAGATGAGTTAGCTGAAAGTGGTAGGGATGCAATAAATACCCAAAAACTCTATTTGACGCGTCACCTGTTTTTTTGACTGTCTTAGAGCAAGCTGGATACACTAGATACACAATAGTTCCAGCTAATATCGAATAGTATGTTTGCCTGAAATGGTCATCCCTACCATAAACAGAATCAATCAACACGCCAACGACACTCATTATGAACTTACTGTACAGGAGGTCTTTGTCCGTCTGTCTGTAAAATACAACGAAGGACGCAATGGCGGTGCTGCATTTGTCCTCCGCCTTTATGTCCCATTTCACATCGGCCCTGGTGTCTTTAGGTTGAGCCTCAGAGATGTAGATTTCCTGTGGAACTGTGCACATGTTGAGCTTAGTAGTGGTATAAAATGCAAGTGGATACAAGTTTAGATCTCTCAATGTGGCTACACTTAAGGTACCTCTTCTTCGTGAGCAAAGCTGTGGCGCTTCCTTCCCATGACCCGTCTTATCATGAAAAACAGGAGTTACCGTTATGTTGTACAGCTGAAAGTCCTTGAGATCTGTAAGCATGGACAGAACAACGCTTGTGTGAACCAGAGCACAGTACATCCATATGCGGCCTGGAACCCACTCCTGAGTTCACATCATGTGGCGCTATCAAACATTGGGTGAAAATAACTCATTAGAGAAATCTCTCTATGTACGTATGTATGTATACCTGTCCTTCGACTTTCTCAACAACCATTCATCCAATTGACGTCACACTTGACATGTACGTGTATTGCCGATGACCCAAGGAAGCACGGTGTCTAGTGTGAAGTTGTTTGGGTAAATAGTTCTTAAGAAACCTACAAACATTGCTACAATGACAGTGACAATGGATAATGCATGCTTCCACCATACTGGTGAAAATGGCTTTTTGATGACCTCATCTCCATTTGAAACGTTTTTGATGACCTCATCTGCATTAGAAAGCTACTACGGCAATTAAAAACGGAAAACAACTTCATCTCTATCATCCCAGTGTCATTAATCAGGAATCCTTCCTACATCCCATCATCCATCCATCACTCCAACACATCCTCTTTCAGTGCCATCCAACCAGCACACACACAAGGACTCGCCACATAATTTGGTCTCTGTATGGTCACTCCTCTTCCAGAAATATGTGCTCCCATCGTAGGTCCAGTCCACCACGTAACCGCTAACATTTTGACGTGGAGCTTGCCAGCTAACTCGGATGATGCCGCCCCATGCCAAAGCCTGGACACCACTGATCTGAGGAAGGGCTGAGGAACACATGCACACACACATTAAATTACAATCTGAACATACCAATTGAACAAAAACAATTTTCAAGTTAAATGTTAATATAAAACACCAACAATATTGTGTTGCCAATTTAGAAGAAACTCTCTCACTCTCTCCAATGGCAGGAAGGTAAACCATCTCGTTAGCTAGTTCTCTGTTATTTTGGAGAATGGAGAGCCGGATAACATGAGCTTCTGGGGTCACGGAGATGGAGCAGCTCGAAGGGCTACAAACAGCACCCACATCGACTGGTGAAGCTGGCCCCAGTGTGTAGCGAGGAGCGCTAATGTAACACTTATATTCTTCCTCGCATGTCCGGGGTATCTCCTGTTTATCACATTGGAAAGGAAAAGATTAATTGGCTGGTTGGCCGGTGGAATTATTGTTACATATACTGTATAACGAGAACAAACAAAAACAGCAGTTGAGTCAGTGTTTCTGCATAGCCTCCTTACCGTCCACATGACTTTTACTTCTCGGACGCCATTTCGTTGTTGTTTAATGACCTTCCTCCACAAGTTAAATTTAAAGGTCTTTGCTGGAAAAGATGCAATGCATTCTCAATTGCGTTTCACTGCATCAAGATATTTGAGTATTATTAACCAAGTGCAGTGCACTTTTACATACTTTCATCATCACACGCTTACCACACATCACAAACCGTGGGATGGTATGAATCCAACCATACACCAAACTACTAATGCACTGTAGGTCTTGATATGAAAATATGACAAGTGACCTCAACACCGCACTGTGGAAACGGTGGATCAGAAGCATCTAGGGCAGGGGTTGCCAAACTTTTCGGACTCAAAGTGTTCAGGGCCTACATCCATCCTGAAGCAATGTACAGTTGGATGTCGAATGTGGTCCGAACTTACAGTGGGGCAGCCCTACTAGGAGTTCTGTAGGCCTATGTACGAATATCACAGTGATTATGCATTTTATTTTTGACAAGAAAATACAGTTAATAATAATTTTAGTAGTTAATAAGAATAGATAGAATGATATAATATTGGCTATTATTCTATTGTTATTCTTATGTTGTTGGTATTTTGAGCAACCTCTGGTAAAGGAATTTCCTAATTATATTTCCCCTCACCCCCAAATAAAATGTATGTGTTTTGCCCATGATTTGGCGGCCCACTTGCACTCTGCCCACACGTTAGGAATTGCTGCACTAGGTCTTCATAGTAGTTAGCCTTGGGACGGACAGCAAGCAGTCCTTACGATTAAGCATTGACACCACCGTTTGCACCTGGCTCCAGTTACCCCAGAGAGATCGGTTCATGGCACAGCGGGCGGACACGGAGTAGACAATACACGACTTGATGCCCTCAATGGTTACCATCGCCCTCTGCTTATGCATCGTGGACATGTTGACCACAAGCTGACACGGGGAGAAATGCAAAAACATACAACATCATGTATGACGATACACACAGCAGATACGCTTTAGCATTCCTGCCTGTAAAGGCCAGAGGATTTTTTCTGTATCAGCATCTAAACATAACGCCCTTAGGATAATTCAGTCATATAAATGTGAATATAAAATGGCTCGCTTACCACTTCAGTGACGTTGTCAAGAGTCTAGAGACGGCAACAAGAAATACGAAAAACAAACAAATGTATAATGTATACAACAAATGTATTTTTGTATGTAAGATATGTAAGGTTGGCACAGATCGTCATGAACTGCTTTGTAATGTGTTTTTTAAGAACTGAAACTCGATGATAAAAATGTATAATACAATGGAGGACTGACCTGACTGTACCGGACTTGACACTGAATAAAATCAATGGCGTTTGTTTGGTTCCACGTGACCAGCAGGTGGCTGGAGAGAGCAGTCACATTTAGTTTGGGAGGGGCAAGCACCCCTGGAAAAACAAAAGTATATTTAAAGCGAGTTAATACAGTAATACTCAACACTATGTGTTTAGATATTATAGCATGACATTGAAATAGTGGTACTTACAGATGCGGAAAGGGTCAAATGAATAAGTGTCTGAGTCCACCTCCCAGGTGCTGGATTTAGCACTCACAATGACAGAGAATGGGCGACTAAGAATCGGCAAGTCCTTAAAAACGCATGAGGTTACCCCTGACTCTGAGTGGCAGTCTGTCTGGAGTGATGAGCAACGGTCACTTAAACAGAAACATGAGTTCATATTAGGTCAGGTCATATTAAGTCCATGACTAGCTCTTTCAGATACTATTTTTGAAACTAACCATGTCGTCTTTACAGTGTAGTTTACTGGTAATGAAGACCTCATGTTATGCTCCCAATGGCACACCATGTCTGGGAAATCTCCCAATGACAGAGTAGGTTGCAAAAAGAGACAAGACACATTTTTGGGTTTTGCTGCAGACGGGGCGGGGGGGGGTGAAAAAGTGGCATAATTAAAAGTTAGAATTGTAGCCCAATATGCATACATAGAATAAAACCAAATTATCTTACTGTATGTTTTGATGATGGTCCCATCTAAGACAATGCCAGTCCATAAGCGGCATTGTATCACAGCACTTGGGTAAGTGAAATTCTTCAATGAGAGGACCCTATGAGAGGAGTTGATGGCCTCGGAGAGGTTGTCGTCTACCTGCTCGTTGTTCACCGTCCAGTAGATTTTCGCCATGCATTGACACGTCGTCTGAACCTTGGAGCCCCATTGAACGTATTGATGTTCAGTAAAAACGGCGCACCTGTTTTTCTTCCTTTCTTGTGCTGTGAACGCACAAAGAGGGGTAATAAATAGATAGATTATCGGTAATGTAAAAATACATCTATTACAAGCAATAATGAAGTCACCCACGCTTAAAAGTCTAGAAATTAAATATAGTAGGCATACACAGTAACAACAGTCTTTGTTATCGGGAATGCAAGAAGAAAGTTAATAAATACCTTCAGAAATTGCTTGGATTTCTCCGAGAATTAATAAAACAGCAAGCAAATACATTCTTGACTCTGACCGATATTCGAAAAGTCTCTAAGGCGCCCACCACAATGCGTTAGCTTTGCATGCACTCTCTTCTTCCAATCAACTGCAAAGTGCCAAATTAAGCTGCAGTAGTTCTCTAGTTGCAGCAAGATAACAAGCCCACAGGAACTGAAGAAAACGTTTCTCAAGCAGAACGACAGACTGTTGCAGGAGGAAGTGAAGTAACATGGACAGCCCCCACAATTGTTTTGTTTCACTAGGATCTGCTGTAGAATAATAATTAATGAGAGACTTGTAATACCATAGGTTCATGTTCAACTTCAATCAAGGGAAATGTGTTTGCAGCCAGGCTTTTAAGATAAATAAACTAAAAAGGCCACATCAAAAGCAACATCTGCAGGCAACAGTCAGAGCAACATTAAGACAGTAGACAACAGTAAGACAATTAAAAAAACACACCTGATGCAGTTCAACATTGGCATGTCCAGACATTTTTGACTAAAGAGTCCCAAGTGGGGCACTGACTGATGCAGGGGTGGCATAAAGCACACACACACACACACACACAATTTTAACATCACTATATGTACAATATAGGACACATTCGGGTTTAACAGCGGGACCCATGGTAACACCAACCCACCGTCAGTCCATCAGTCTCCCTCCCGGGTCTGTTTCTAACTACTACTACACATTATCGTCCTGCTATGACTGATCTGAACCCATCTGATGCCAGATGCCAGGTTCAATGGCAGTGCTGGGCTAGATGGGACCTGAACCTGCTCAGACAAGGGACTCCAGGAGCTATAGAGACCCGGGTCAGATGACCAAGCCAACACTTAGGCTATAGTGGGTTAACAAAATATAAGAGAGATCAGACTGGAAACATGTACAGCAATGTTTAGACATGCAAGCAGCCAAGAGGAAGTCGACGTGGAAATTATGAGGCAGATGTGAATTCTGAACAGCTTTCAACTGAGTCAACTTCCTTAATGTATTTGGTGATGGAGAATTAGCACGCTTCCAGTTTCTTGGGCATCCAGAACTTGGATGAAGTAATGGAAAATATCCATTAGGGTACTTGGTAATGGATGTTTGCACCTCAGCTGGGACCATTGTTAGTCTGATCTTGCTGTGGAAGGAAATGAGTAACACACAGAAGGCAATCCTATCATGTTTCCTGGACAGCAATATTCACTACCCAGAGAGTGCTGTCTAGTTAATAACACTTAGAAACCCCAAACAATCACCAGGCATGTAACACACACTCCCTCCCCCTGGTGCTGTACATTGTGACTACAGTAGACTTAATATTACGATACACAATCAATACCATTTGGAGCTCAGACTGTACCTGTATTGCTGGTGACAATAATATTAATTAATAATAAATGCACTTCGCTTGAAAAGATATTGAATGAAAGCCAACTGTTACGGCTCCGCCTCCACACACGTCCTCTGCCTCGCACACCACCGACGCACCGCCCCCCAATGGTGACGCCCCCAGCACGTCAGCTCGCACACTACGAGCACACCGTCGCCACGTGATCGGAGTTCGGGCTAATTAGGTAATTGCGCGCAGCCTGTGGCCAATCACAATCAATCTTCCCTGTCTACAAAAGCCAGCTCTTCCCTCCAGCCTGCGCCAGATCTACGAATCGCCTGACCCGACCCTTGGCGCGGAGAACCGGCTTGCCTAACCCCCCCCCTCAGATCCCGGACCCATCGCCACCAACACCTCCCTGGTTTTTCCTACTTTAATAAAGCGCCTTATCAGGCATTCAACTCATCCCTCCTCTGTTGTGCATTTGAGTCTCCAGCACCCAGCCCTAACAGATAGATCTGGCCATGGAACAAGACTCAGCCGACACAGGAAGAGAGGCAGGAGCACCATCCGCCGAACACCTTACAACTGCTCTCCAGGCTCAGGGAGGGGTCCTAGCCGAGCACAGGCGCCTCCTCCAAGAAGCTTCCACCGCCGTCCAGTCCCTGGATAGCCGGATCCAGGCCCTGTCGGTGCAGGTGGCGGCACTCACAGTAGCAAGCCCTCTGCCTGCTGTCCCGGTCCCGCCTACACCGCCTGCCCCAGTTCCCCTGCCGGTTCTGCCAGCTGATGGTTTCCGTGAGCCCAACCTGGCCAGTCCTCGCCTCTTCGACGGAACCTTCGCCCAGTTCCGTGGTTTCATCATGCAGTGCGAGCTGATCTTCCTCCATCAGGCCAGCCAATTCCGCTCACCTGCGGCCCGTGTGGCCTTTATAACGAACCTCGCCATCCTCAGTGCCCGCCCCGACCTCTTCAGCGACTACCCAGCCTTCTTGACAGAGTTCAAGAGGGTCTTCGACCACCCCACCGCCGGGCAGGATGTCGGGGCGCAGTTAATGTCCCTCCACCAGGGGAGCCGGACGG
>OMOU01091076.1:0-14462 GCA_900312585.1 Malacocephalus occidentalis
CTGTCTCTCTGTCTCTCTCTCTGTCTCTCTGTCTCTCTGTCTCTCTCTGTCTCTCTCTGTCTCTCTGTCTCTCTCTCTCTATCTGCCTCTCTCTGTCTCTCTGTCTCTCTCTCTCTCTCTCTCTCTCTCTCTCTCTCTCTCTCTCTCTCTCTCTCTCTCTCTCTCTCTCTCTCTCTCTCTCTCTCTCTCTCTCTCTCTCTCTCTCTCTCTCTATCTGTCTCTGTCTCTCTCTCTCTATGTCTCTCTCTTGTTTTTCAGTTATGTATATCTACTTCCCTCACCCCTCTTCTCCCCTCCTGTCCGTTCAACAAATGTTTTGTCTGTCTGTCAGTCATCTCTGTGGTCAATGCTTAATACCAAAGAAACCCAGCATGTGGACACAAAGACACCAATTTCATCTTCTGTCTCTCCATTCTCTCTCTCTTTTCTCTCTCTCCATTTGACAACTTGATCATCCTTCCTGATTCACATCCACTCTGCCAGTATTTCACCATCACATTCTACATTCATGAAGACACATACATGACGTTACCCAGTATATGTCCACTCTGTCCAACATGCCCTGCAGTGATGGAGTAATCACATGTTCACAGTTCCATTGTACTCCTTGTAAGCTAACTGATAGCACCAGGTAGTGTAGTTGAGACGCAGCACAGTACATTTATCTGGTCTCCTTCTGTCTATGCACCTGCTGCTTAACTCTAAATTTGATTAGATTAGATTCAACTTTATTGTCATTGCACAGAGTACATGCAGTAAATTGTGGGTGGTAATCTACAGATACCACAGATACTTACATCCACAGTTACAGATACTTAGCTGATAGCTGATAGCTTATAGCTCTTCCTACTCCCAAATGGATGGTTCATTCTTACATATTTCATATATTCAGTCATGTAATAATGAAATCATGAAAGGAGTGTCCAGTTTTCCACCTTCTTTATCTGGAGCAGATGCCCTTTAGCTGGATTCTTATTAGATCTTTTCTGTATAATGCCCTGTATTTAAATAGATGCAATGGCGACTATTTCTAGCTTTCTTTTACCCATATGCAACTCGGGACGGTGACAGGGTTTTGTCCCTTGGGTACACTTTCGACTTCCTGTCCTTGGGGAGCTCTTTGAGATGATATCTAAATACCAACGACCTATTTGAATGTCATGAATTGGGAATCGGTTGATAATGGAGGTGTGGCCATGGAAGTCAGAGTGACAGACACACAGACTTCAATGACAAATGTGCTCCCCCCCCCTCCCCACAAGACGTTGAGACAGGAGGACAGACCGGGCTCAGACAGAGACAAACTCGATTTGGCTATCTTCCATGGGTCCACATGTGGCCCAACCCCAGACTTTATTGGTCTGGTGTTGGGCCGGTTTGATATGAATGGCCTGGGAGGTTTGGTGGAGTAGCCAGTGTAATCTAATAGCAGCTAGCTGCCATATATATAGTGCTATAGGCGGATGAGACTTCTACTTATGGGTGCATTATGCTTCTCCCCGGGGCATCAGAGACCAACGGACAGCACACTGGTCATCATCACTCCGTACGGTGGCATCGAATCGACCCGCGTGTAGCTTTGAAAAATCGAAAAATCGTTTGGTTTTTTTGCGAAGCTTTTGTTGCGAAGCTTTCTTTTGCCGATAACACTAATACGTTTTCTGTGCTTTCTGTGGCTTCAACCCGCATTCTGAAACGACATTCTCCAATCTGCAAGTCAAATCAAATCAAATTCTTGTATGATGCCCATAAGTGAAGTTTCAAAGATGAAATAAGCTCAGATTACCCAGATTCAATACTGCAGGTCAGAATACTGAGTGAACAGCAGCATCCATAGCAGTGATCCATTCACTATCTTTGTCATATTTGATTGGACTGTTTGAAGCAGGAAGCACATGGAAAAGTGCACTGGATTTATTGTGAAGTTGTTTTACAAAGAACTAAGAAAAATGGTGAAACTTCTCAGTTAGTATTCTGGTTATGTCAATATAGGTGCACCTGCTTACCTCTGCCTGGTGATCAGGTTGATATAGTGTCTCAAGGCGGTGTAGTACTTGGCGAGCTCCTCGGGCGGGGCGTCCTCCCCAGGGTTCTCTGGTTTGGGCGGGTAGGCGTCTGTGAGTGTTCCCAAGCACACCAACACACACAGCACCACGGCAACCAGCACCGTCCATGTCCTCAGCATCACAGCCATCTGTGGGGAGCGCACAAGAAGCGAGCCAGGGTTATGCTTCAAAATAATTATGGCTATATGGCTTGCTTGTTTGTTTTTATTTATACAACGGGCTAATAATTTTTCATGTCATATTAGTTGAAATGTGTTTTGGGGCTGTGCACCTGCCTTTCTATTGACCTAATGAGCATCATTCATACTTCTAAGGCTGTATACTTGATGCAAATGAGCTGACATGGAAAAATGGGGCCATAATAAATGTGACTGCCAAATGCCGTAAATGTACATGTAATAGCATAGCCTTCAATAGTCAATACGCTTCCCGAAGCTAAATGCTTTGGACAGACATGTCATAATTCTGTCCATGCGCCCTGCTGGGGAGATGGAGACAACAGAAGAGGACGCTCCAAATGTCATCACCATCATCAGGGCACCTGTGGCCAATGATGCTTGGGATGGCAGTTCACACAGTCACACACTCCTGATGCTTGGGTCCAACTTCAAACCCTCTTGATTTGTTATGTAAAGCTTTCATACGGTAGGCTACAACAACAACAACAACAACAACCACAACCACAACAACAACATATCCAACTCGTTTTCACCTGTTTAAAGTGAATTAGTCTTAGTATTCTTTTGAATGGATACAATTGATTTATATTTTGCCGTATGCCGTTAGTGTCTTGGGGAGTGTCAGTTGATTACTGGGGAAAAAAAAGTAGGCCCATTGTAGAGAAGCTATAGAACCCGTGATATTGATTGATTTAAAAAACATAGTTTCTATTTAGGCTATTTAGGCTATACATTGCAAATATAAAAGCGCATATACTCCATCAACGAATGACAAGCCCGAGCGCGCTATTACGCACGGAGCTCTCCAAGGTCTACATTTACATTTAGGGCACTTGGCAGACGCGTTTATCCAAAACGACTGACAATAAGTACATGTTTTCAATGAAACAGTAATATATCGCTGTATATACAGATATCGGAGTATATAACAACAAGAATAGAACAATCAAGTTCGTGCGAGACTTTCACTTTGTAAACTCAAAGTTTACAAAGTCTAGATCGACGAAAGTTTCAAAGCGCAAAGAACTTACTTTGAGAAGAAGAGCTGGGTAGATACAGCTGCGGTCTCTGTGAAGATGTCTTCTTTGCTTTACGGTTGGTTGGCTCAATTCTGTGCTTCAAAAACCGCAGCTCCTTGGTTTCCCATTTCGATCGGGTGGGCTTTTTATAGTTTACCAGTCGCGTCTGCCGTCGTGGAAGGGAGGGGCCAACCCACGTTGGTGCCCGTGTGTGCTTGTGTGTATATGTGTGTGTGTGCATGTGAGTGTGTGTCTATTTGCGTGTGTACTCTACGTGTATGTATGTGTATGTGTATGTGTATGTGTGTGTGTGTGTGTGTATGTGTGTGTGTGTGTGTGTGTGTGTGTGTGTGTGTGTGTGTGTGTATGTGTGTGTGTGTGAAGGTGAAGGTTGGTCGGAAACGTGTCAGGGGCCAATACACAGAGAGAGGAAAAAAATGGATATAGTTAACATAATAGCTATTTGTATTGGCTAGGTATGCTGGCCATAAAAAATCTAAGTAGACTGAAGAGACCTCAAAGAGACCGAATAACAAAGAAACAGTGTTATGTACGGATATCATAAGGATCAATGGATTTTAGTGACACAAAATATATAGGTGAACAGTCATGTGTAAAGTCCTGACTCTCTGTTGGGTGAATCTGGCAGTTGGGCCCCTGACAGTTGGGCCCCCTATAGATACTAAACCAGTCCTCAGCACCTTCACCCCCACCCCCCTGTCCAGGGAGGCTTATAGCCAGAAAGAGTTTTTCATCAGATAACTTAACTTTAGCTCTGTGACTGAGGCGATTTAGCTTTCAGAGAGTTGTGACTCACGGAAGACACTTGCCACACTCAGGTGATCCTGCCCCCCCATGATATGCCTTACAGTGCAATACAAAATCCTCCCATTCGCACTCCAATTTGGCCAGTGCCCCTTAACCAGGAAGTAGTCAAAGTATGTATTGTTTTCACACAAAAATTAACGAAAAACAAATTTTAACCGTTTCTTGAATACAGACATACATGCTTGTGCAGTGTACAAGTAAACACATTTATTTTTAAATTATTTTGCGCAATCTAATTCATTTACGTGATGTGTTTAAGAAGACTTAATCCATGAGTATCCCTTTCCTTAAAAATAAAACATCTCCACATAAGTATCAACGGTGAATTATGAACATACGGTGTTCATAATTCACTTGAACATAATGGCCGTAAAAATCAATGATTTCCATCGTTGTTTGCTGTCTATTGGCAGGTGCTGTAGTTTATTGATATGATTTGTCTGTCCACAGGATCTTGGAGTTGTGGTCTGGGCCGAAGGAAAGGAAGAAAGCACGGTCAAGCTCATCACTACTACACGACTACATCACTACTACACGACTACATCACTACTACACGACCACATCACCAACAAGCAGTTATCGGGTCCATCTTGGAAAGCCTTCCATCTGAACATACATTTGTGGCCATGAAGGAATGCGGTAGATGGCAAAACGGTGTCTTGTCATGAAAGCGATGTATCGATAAATCAATGCTATAGACACAAGAAGTGATAGTGAAATGTACAGGTTAGGTGTGATGTGACTCAGATATGAAATCTGGGTTATATTCAAATGTGTCAGACTCTTTTTTTTGTCATGTTGATTGATTTTGAATTGCTTTCTTTATGAAATAATTTGTGAGCGATGTGTGCTTCTGCATCTGCGTCATGCGTCAGCGCTGTCATCGTTTAGATATGGAGAGGAAGACAGGGAGGACTCAGGATGAAGATTGAACTCAGATATCAAATCGGAGTTTGATTTTCTAGGTGCTTCCTGACTATTCATTTTGTATCATGTTATTGATTTTTAATTGTTTTCCCCATTTGGATGGATACAGACATAATGTCATCAGTCAGATTCACCATCATACCGTTATTAGGAAGAGGATCATTATGAGGAACAGATAGTTCTGATCATAAAATGCCCACAATGTATGCCCACTGTCCAAAGAGAGAACTCAACACAGATGAATGCTCCTGCTTCCAAAATGAGTTATATTATCATCGCCATAGCACGTTGGTATAGCAATTCAGCGAAATCATATCATTTAATAAAGAACTGCAGTATGTATTGGTATGTGTTGAAAAAGTGTCATTTCTGTTTATATGGCATTGATTTTGGAGCTTTACTGTTGACCAGTGCACCTCTAAATTTACCAGAGAGCGAGAGCTACATATCATTCTCTCTCTCTCTCTCTCTCTCTCTCTCTCTCTCTCTCTCCCTCTGGTCTCCCCCTTTATCTCTCACACACAAACACAGACAAAGTGATTGGTAAGAATGGCGACACATGCTTGTCAGCAGCCAGGTACTGTGTCCACAGCCCCCCCACCCTAAAACCTGCAGATGTTGACAGTTGTCATCATGATAGCATGATCCCTGCATGAGACGGTGGTCCCTCTAGCCCTACGCCACAGCCTCTCCACCCCGTTGTGTGTGTGTGTGTGTGTTTCAAGTACTCACTCCTTCTTCCTTTGCTTCTCTCTCTCTCTCGCTCTCTCCGTTGCTCTCTCTCTCTCCCTCTCTCTCCCTCTCCATCTCCCCCTCTCTCTCTCTCTCTCTCTCTCTGTTGCTCTCTCTCTCTGTGTCTCTGTCTCTCTCTCTGTCTCGCTCTTTGTGTGTCTCTCTCTCTCTGTCTCTCTCTCTCTCTCTCTGTCTCTCTCTCTATATATATATTTATATATATATTTGTGTGTGCATAAAATAGCATATACTATATACCAGAAGGTATATAGTCTTTGCAAGCACCTGCATCAGAACCTCCACCCAGGGCTGAATCCAGGTGCAAGCTGTCAGCGTGATTAGAGCTTGCCAGGGTATGTTTGTTTCATCCTCCGTCACAGCTGCAGCAGACGGATGTCCACCCAGGGTGGGCGGGGTTACTCATGCTATCTGTCCACTCGCTCTGTCTCCCTTCCTACCTGTCGTCTATAGTCTGTCTCTCTGGTCGCTCTCTGTCTTTCTGGATCTTGTGTCTCTCTTTCTCTCTCTCCATCTCGCTCTATTTATATGGTATATATATAGAGTATATAGATATAAAAGATCTATATATCTATAGATAGATGTATCTATCTGTCTTTTTATCTATCTATCTATAGATCTAGTTAGCTATCTCTTCGTCTATCTAAATTCAATGACATTCAATTCAGTTACATTGAATTGAATGTACATTACATTGCCAAAGCAGCTTCAAATGAATGTTGAAATATCAGCAAAAGTACAGTGCTGAATGTGGTTGGGAGCCCAGTGTGTTGAGTTGGAGTTATGGTCAGTTGGTAGGGTCAGGGATCAGGGTGGTCCGATGGGGTGCAGGGCTCCAGCTGACTGTAGGGGGGCTTTGCTCTGTCTGCATCTCTCCGTGATGGAGGGTCCAAGCTTTTGTTCAGCGGATGATGAACATTTGAATCCTCTCCTCTGTATTTTGATAATCATCAGCCATCGTCATAATTCTGCTCTGCAAGCATTATTTGGTGTTCTTGATTGGACTCTGAGGAGGATCGTCACGGTGTGGGACCCCAGACCTCGCAGCCGGCGATGGGTTTATGTCTCTGTTGACCATGGACTTGTTTTTTTTCCATTTCAACAGCACACTTAGCTTGTGTTTGCCACTTGCCACAATGTATATATATACAGTATATATCATAATGTTTTCCTACCAATACCACTTTTTAGTCAATTGTACAGCAAGTCAACCAAGCAGGAGAATACATTGGTTTTGTTTTGGTTGAACTGGTTGGTGATTAGGGTGCAGATGCTAAGAAGCCAATTTGACATTTGTTCTCTCTCGCTCTCGCTCTCTCTCTTTGCTTGCTGACTAAATGCTGCTGTCCATATATCTTTATGACTGCAATGACACAAACACACACATATACACACACGTGCAGATAAGCCGCAGCAGGGATGCGGGGATGCGGTGGCGGCGGCGGCAGCTCCTGTGTTCGCTTATTCTGCATCCTGGGTTGAGAGAGCATCGCTCCCCTGTTGCGTGTATTGCTCTCTCTCTCTCTCTCTTTGTTGACTCTGCTGCGCAGTGTGCCCAGTAGAGCAGAGTGGATGAAGGTGAGGGTGTCTGGGGTGTGTGCTAGTGTGTGTGCATGTGTGTGTGATGTGTGCGTGAGAGATGGGGAGGAGGGGAAGGGGTTGTATTTGTCTGTTATAAAGAGGCCAACACACCGTGGTTCCTTCCTCAAATACTTTTACCTGAGATAATGTCTTTCTAAAAGGGCAATTACTTCTAGTCTGCACAGTGGACTCTAGCTCAAAGCTACGTTGTTTTTTTAACCAACCAAGCGAGAGATTCTGCATATGACGGTCATGAACGTCTGTTATTATAGCCCTCAGATTGTCCTGACATCGCTGTGACCTCAAAACCGTCTCCCGATGCCTCTGCAAGACAATGTGGAACAGAGACCGTCTTCCTGACGTCACGCGGCCCAGGAGGACAGGATATGAGGGGGCATGGTGCAAAAATGCAGCTGATGGGGATACGATAGCGGCAGGTTAATGGAGGGAGCGGGAGTACCTGCCGACCAGCCCCTGCACTCTAGGGACCTGCCGGGACGTCTGGGTGTACCTGATAAGGCTGCTCCCATGCACAGACACCGGGATGCAAGCCCCGAATGCTCCTGGGGGTCCTGGAGGAGAACGAACGCAGATCGCGTCACATGCAGCACGCGTCTCCAATGCTTTGTTTAAGTGCTCACCGAGGATTTAGTCAGAGTTACCGTCATTTGAACGAAATACGATCACGAAATGTATTATAATTTAATGCTTGGTAAACAAGAAATGTTTGACTACGATTTGCGTAGCAATGGAAGATAAATTGAAAATCTGATATGTAAAACAACAGACAGTTTGTGACACTGAGAATGCTATACAACCTTTCGCTAGTATGCTGATTGACAAGCGGTGACCTTTTTAACGAGCCAGTGTGGATATAATGGGCTGTGCTTGTTGAAGGGCGCTGTTATTGCAGCCTGATGCTAATCGATCGCGACTGGCAGACCTAAACACATGCCAATGCTAACCGCAATACTTAATACAGGGCGCCCCGCTTGGCCGACAGACCCTTTGAACAGTCGACTTCACAGTGTTCACTGGATGCAATGCAAAGCTCCAATAGCAATCTATCCAAGTGTGTGTGCTGTGTAGTTGGGTGCCAGGAATACCGTCTGGTGCCAGTGTGGATATGTGTGTCAGAATAGGTGATTTATATCAATTGGGTTTAACTTGTCATCCCTTGTACTTCATACAAGATATGCAGGGATGTCCTTTTCTGGAGAAATTGACAAAAGCAGGAAACAAATCACAAACATTTATTTGACCTGAGGAATGAATGACGTGAGATAGAAACACATAGCTGTCATAACAGTAGAAACAGTAAGAAACTTGTTCTATTAACCTTATGAATACTTGAAACCTGCTCTATTCTTATCTCTGCACCACAGCGATATATTGCTGTCTCCTTCTACAAATGTACTCATTGTAAGTCGCTTTGGATAAAAGCGTCTGCCAAATGCCCTAAATGTAGGTGTCAACTCTGTGAGGCATAACAGTGAACAGACTGGTTGGTCTGTAACAGGGCTTGACCCATGCTTTCTTTAGACATTCAAATGAACGCCTCTCTAGTGTAATGTTGCCCATTATATGTGTGTGTGCGTGTGTGTGTGTGTGTTTATAAAGGCATGTGACACCCCTTTAATTATTTTCTGCTTCGTCTTTGACAGTCGTTTGACAGTGCCAGAAAATCGGAGGCCACCTGTGATGTATAAGCGTGTGTATGTGTGTGTCACTCTGTGCGTGTGTGACCGTGCGTGCGTGTGCGCGTGTGTGCGTGTGTGTTATCAGACTGTATCACAGCCCAGCATGATGAAGGTTAGCGCTGATGGAGGCAGCGTGCAGAGTGGCAGGAGCCTTTACACAGCTCTGATAAAACAGTTGCTTGTCATACACGGCATCTAGAACTCAAAACGCGGCTTTCCAATCTCCTGTGTTTATTTAGCTGGGTGACCAGTGGGCTCTCTGTGCTCTCCTTATCTGATGGGGACAAGTGACACGGTGATAACCTGCTGCGTAATAAAAACACACATTACACTAATGGTCTCCACGTGTGTGTGTGCTTCTTCAAGTACAGTGTACAGTCTCTCTTCTTCCTGTCTCTCTGTCCCTGTCTCTCACTCTCTCTCGCAGGCAAACACACACACACACACGAACCTACACACGCATGCACACACACTCCAATCAGAGCTTTGCGCTATTAAAGAGCTATTAAAACCTCCGGAGGGTTTTTTGATTCAACATTTCTCAATGCCACAGCCCAATCAAAGCTCAGACGATACATCGGATAAAGATGGAGGTGCTTGAGTTACATACAGAAATGATTGCGCTGAGATATCATTTGGAGTTCCTAATTCTATTTGGAGCATGAGTGGGATATGAAGGCAAGATGTATGAAGCCAGACATCTTCCCTCTCTCTCTCTTTATGACCAAGCTGTCGCCCTTTAATTACACATATACTTGATTACAGTGTGCAATAGATACCTGCTAAGACATGGATATAAACGCATACTGAGAATATAATATGATATAATATACCGGAAAAGAAACCTTTTACGTTATTATGTCCCTATTATGTTCATTGTGTTATTTCTCCTTTATATTAGAAAATTCTACATTGAATCCGTTTTTTTGTTCTTGCAACTATTATCCTCCCTTGATGGTCATTTATTTTTTCAATGGTCATCAATCATATATATATATATATATATATATATATATATATAATGCACACATGAGAGGGGATGCAGATTCAGTGAAGCATAGCTGAGAAGAGTAGCTGAGACACGAGAAATGGCTATAAGAGATTAATAACATATGTGAAGATGCTTCTCCTTCATTCACCTTTGGCCAGGCCAAGGGGTGAATCAGGTGGAACATTGGACGGTGTCCAATGTTCATTGGATGTTTCAACCCTGAACCGTACCACCCTCCTGTTGGTGGGCCGGCAGTGGCTTCCAGTGTGGGTCCTCTCTCCTGCTCCATAACCATCAAGAGGCTCTTTCTGCTGCCCTCCTCTCCTTCCCCGTTGTTCCAATGGCTGTGAGCATTCTCCACACTGACAGCGTGGGGAATCCTCGACAAACCGACCTCAACCGGGAATACCTATGCCTGCCAGCCGTGCAGAAGGTCCCGGTGTTTTGCGCTCTTCCAAATGCTTGGTTGCACACTTCCTCCCACGGAACTGTAAGTTGCAACAGCATGAGCTTCTTCGCCTCATCAGACCACAGAACTACAGCCGCTCTCAGGATGGTCTGGATGACCTGGGGGAACTGCTGCCTTCCTCCCCAGGTCTACCTCATGTCCCATGATTTGGCCTTTTGTAGCAGGTTGTTTCTTGTTGTTGCTGTTGTTGATGGCTTTTCTCCCGCTCATACGAACATGATTGATGGTGTTTTCCCATGTGGTTGGTGTTTCTTCCGTCTCTTACTGCTCCAGAATATGTGCCATGGTGACCCCCCCCACACACACACAGCATGCATAGTGGGTCCTCCCTCATGACCCACTTGTGCAAATGTGTTGGAGTTGGGACTAATACATTGCTCAAAAAGGACCAAGAAGGAGATCCGGAATGGTTCCAATTTCCGTAGATCTGCCCATGTGATCTTCATCCTTGGAATGCTAGCTACACAGGCTGAGGATTTCTCCTTTCGTCCTCCAGGTTTCTGTACTTCCGCCTGGATAATAGCTCTTCTCTCCTTGCTGTCTGCCTTCCTCCATTGTTAGAAATGGGATGTTCCGAGACCCCGTCTTCCTGTGCATGACATGCTCTCAGCTTGTGCAACAGAGGTGTCTGACTTGTTCATCCTGGATGCCTGGATGCATTTTATTGGATTCTCTTCCATTGATGGAATAGCCTCTCCTTGCACTTGCAGCTTGAACCAGTTTGTGGGATGGTGCCCTTTTTCCAGACCGTCTGTAACAGCTTCCAAAGCTTCCAGAGCAGCATCTGGCATTGCTTTACCTTTTAGGGTATACCACTTGGGCCCGGGGCAGATCCTGTTCTGGCATTCTTCACCACCTCTTGGACTTCCTTCCAGGATGGTTCACTGATGTTGAGCTTGACACGATCCGAAGGTTGGTAGGTTGACGGTGTAGGTAGGGAAAGTGCAGGCAGCGTGTTTAAATATTTTACTATTTAGCTATTTAGTTTACTATTTAATTAAATATTGAATCTACTACTGGGAAAGGCAGGCAGATAACAGGCAGGCAGGCAACAGGTGAACAGGTAATAGATAAACATGGAGCAGGTAAACGGGGAGCAGGAAGACACGAACAGGATGGTTACTCACTTACAAACGATGGGTACTCCCTGACAAAATAACGGTTAGGATCTGACACCAAACAAAGGACTGGGGCAGGCTTAAATAAGAAATTAACGACAAAGTGACAACACCTGAACCCAAAATGGTGACAGACAAAACAATTAGTGAACAGATAAACACACCAGGAAGTAAACTATGACAAGTGGGGAAGGTGGAGACAGAACAAAAGACAGGGGATAAATCATAACGTCCAGCAGGGAGTTTAAAAATAAAGTCACTTCAGGGGAGAGGCAGATTGTGACAGAGCTGTCTTCCAGGTGTTTCAAATCTGTTGATGTTTGGGTTGGTGTCCAGGGCCTTGTTTCTGAAGGTTGTTATGGGTCTACCTCAGGAATCCCTCAGCATCTTCTTTGTGGCTGGTCAGTCTCCCGGATTTTGAATCACCCAGCAGTGTTCTGGTGAAACTGAAAGGGACTTTGGCATTTTTTATGCTGAACTGCTGGAAGGTAGTTTCAGGGAGGATATATAGAATAATTGATAATTGATTCTACCTTATGCTCAAATAACTCCAATAAGTTGCTCTCTGAGAGGGAGGAGTCCATTTTGTGAGGTTGTTTTTTTGTCAGCCCTTTCACAGTGTCAAAGAGGAACTTCAGGTTGTTCTTATTTAACTTGATGACGCTGAAGAAGTAGACATTTCTGGAGTTAGTTAATGTGGTTTTGTAGCTGAGCAGACTGTCGTGCCATGCGAGACAGAAGACTTTTGCGTTCAAGTTTTCTGCAGTCTCATATAAGGGTGCGGGTGTCTTCGTTGAATCATGGTTCTGGTCTTTTCACTTTCCCGCTTTTTAACTACAAGAGGAGGTATAAGAAGTGACACCTAGATCTGTAATTTCAACTCTACCGGTCAGGACAAGGTCCAATGTGTTTTCACCGGTTTAGGTAGGCTGCTGGACATGAATCCAAAATGATAGACAGAAAAGCTTTTGCAAGAGACTTATTCACATGGATGTTAAAATCCCCCATAAGCAGAACATTGTCAGCGTAAGTTGCAAGATCAGCCGCAAACTCATCCATGAAGTGTGACTAAGGGCCCGGTGGGTGGTAGACTATAGCCAAGAAAAAGGAATCTGCAATGCCATGATCTCTCTGCTTAATGTGAACTGAGGAGCTGAAAGCAAGCACCCCAAAAGATGAAAAAACAGCTACTCTTTGGTCTTCAAGCAAGAGATTTGAGCCAACCCACCGCCTTCCTAGATTCATGAGCTGCCTGTCCCCGACCTGCGATTCCTGCCTGATCCCCGGAGAACGCCGTCAACCTTCTCTTCCCGATCCTTGTTCTACGCATCCGTGGTTGTACGACATCCTCCTCCTGCTTCCTGTCTTCCTGATACCCAGACCCGGCCTGTCCCCGACGATCCACCTGCCAACCCCACATCGGTACCATGACTTCTCCTGTTTCCAGTCTTCCGGATACCCAGACCCAGCCTGTCCCTGATGATCCACCAGCAGACTCCTTACCTGTACCTCCGCCTGATCAACTGCCTGCCCAACGCCGAACCTGCTACTCCTGACGACCACGATTCCTGCCTTCTTGATTTGGAAATAAAAAACACTGTATTTCCACCCGTGTTCTGGTTGTACTGCAATTGGGTCCAAACCTCACCCGTTACACCTTGGTATGCAGGCTGTGTGCCTCAGGTTAACCTACTATACTGCTCATCATTACCCCTGACAGGTAGTGGGCCAGAGAGAATGAATTGATGCTGACACATCTTTCTTGCACACAGCTTAACTATGTAGACTGCGTCACAGCAGCAGCATCTGAAACGGAGACTCACAGAAAGCACTAGGGGGGCCATGATCACCATGGTGACCCTTCTTTTCCACACTTGGTCCTGGCTTGGAGTATTTTAAGCACTTTTGTGTGCTTGCAGGTCTTTCCACAGTGACACTTTACTTCCAATACCTCTCTGTTGTTTGAGTGAGCCGTCTGGGTGTCCGTATAATATATTGCCGTCCATATAATCAAAAGGTGATATCATCAATCCATTTAGAAACAAATACCTTTTAGATAAAGATGA
This sequence comes from Malacocephalus occidentalis, assembly GCA_900312585.1. Lineage (NCBI taxonomy): Eukaryota > Metazoa > Chordata > Actinopteri > Gadiformes > Macrouridae > Malacocephalus > Malacocephalus occidentalis. Next base: position 13,695 of record OMOU01091076.1, read on the forward strand.
AATGAATGAATGAAAGAAAGTGATGAAAATAAGATGATAATAATAATCGTAATAATTGTTGTCCACCCACAGTCAACACAGCTGATGCCATTGAAACAGACTTTTTAATACATGAGCACCTAAAATATGGAATATGCTATTTAATATGCCTATAAAATGAATAAATACGCCTATGAAATAAATACACATGGAATTAATCCAGAAACAAATCATGAATAGATCAATAAATCTATGTAAATATATGTCGATATAAATATATAAACGAGTCAACAAATAAATGCATGCATTTATTTATTTCCTATTTACTTAAATGGCATCCCATAGACACTGTTCATGACGGTCAGCTCGTTCTATTTAAGGAGCCCGTTCATGTTGTGCTCATTGCGTTGTGATAATCTCAGTCTTGCTTGTCCATGTCTGAGCCATGTGGTCCGGGGTTCTGGGGCCGCTGCCGGAGAGTAAAGCCCTGTTGCTTTATCCCCTGGGTTATCGGGACCGGGAGGAGAGCATTTGATTTACCCACAGTGCTTAGCGTCCTTCCACATGACCTCACAGTCACACGGCCCACGCTCGCGGCCATAAACCTTGATATGCGATTCTGGTTTTAACTTTATTCCACATCTGTTGTACAATTGTGTGCGTTTGCACATTTATTACGGGCAATTTTTGTGTGAGGTACCAGACGATTATTCTAAGGGTTCGACAACAGTTTGAATAAATCGGGATTATGGTCGTTTTACGACACAAAAGACATCGTTTTTGGTGTCA